>CAKAOI010051489.1:64498-129274 GCA_916701655.1 Sebastiscus albofasciatus | reverse complement strand
CATTTAGCATAAAAATATGCTCAAATCATAACATGGCAAACTGCAGCCCAACAGGCAACAACAGCTGTCAGTGTGTCAGTGTGCTGACTTGACTATGACTTGCCCCAAACTGCATGTGATTATCATAAAGTGGGCATGTCTGCAAAGGGGAGACTCGTGGGTACCCATAGAACCCATTTTCATTCACATATCTTGAGGTCAGAGGTCAAGCGAATTATTTGAATATGGTCATGACAGTTTTCTTCACCAAAATGTAGCGCAAGTTTGGGTATGTGGTTGGTACCAATGGGTTTCTTAGGTTTTTCTAGTTTCATATGATACCAGTATCTTTCTATCTATCTATCTACGCTAGCTTTAAAACTGAGCTACCTGCTATAACCTTAAAAATCA
Source organism: Sebastiscus albofasciatus (assembly GCA_916701655.1). Taxonomy (NCBI): domain Eukaryota; kingdom Metazoa; phylum Chordata; class Actinopteri; order Perciformes; family Sebastidae; genus Sebastiscus; species Sebastiscus albofasciatus. The sequence goes on along the minus strand of CAKAOI010051489.1, from coordinate 128,884 downwards.
TTACAGGAATTAGCAGCGTTAAAACGAATTTGCGTTATTATCTTGTTAACTTTGACAGCCCTAATAGGCTTAGATTCATATTGTATAGCCAAAGCTAATTGTATAATATTGTGAGGACTAGACTGGCAGAAGAGCTAAAGCTCAGGGTTATATTTTATTATTTTCTTCATTTCATATTTTTCTACAATTTCCTATTTATGTTATTGTTAAGATTCACTTATCTTAGGATTTTATAGAAAATATTCTATTAAATAAATATAGTTTGTTCATACCTCATTCGGCTCTGTATATTGTTACATGGGGGTACTTTGATTACCGTTGTCCTCTTTACTTTACTCATTGATTTGACACCATTAAAAAAATTCAGAAATTGCAATTGACATCCTCAAGTTTAAATAAACAACGAATTGGCTCTGAATTAGTTATTAAATCAATTTCCGTAGGCTACTTTTAGCTTTTTTTTAATACCTTCAAATATGTGATCTGGGGCCAACCACTTCCTCTTTATGAAATTACAAAATGTACCCATCATTTTTCCCATGCTAGTGTAGCCAGATAAAGGTATCAAACCACCTGTTAAAAGGCACCAGAACACAGGAAATGACATCTACTCTGTTAAATATTTTTCAGAAGGATGACCCCTAGACCCCCGTTAGATTGTCCCACCCACATTTGCAATGCTTCCCCACGCCCATGAATGTCACTTACTTATTTCAAATGAAATGTGCTCTGCGTCTTCCAAAATGGCTTCCAATTGTTTCCTTCCATAAAAGGATGGTTTCCTGAGGGTAAGGCCATTGGGCAGTCCAGCAGCGTTAATGATCATGCTTTGATTCAACAGAGACTGGTAGGGGAGCCTTCCAGTACCTCCAGCCTCCCCTGAAACACAGAGGTACACACATGCATGCACATAATGTTATGGTTGACGGGGACATTAGATAAATCATTTATTAATTCAAAAATAATGCCACTGATCCATGGAGGCATATTAAGTTATCAAGATATAAGTCATTTCTTTACATCGTCCTAAAAAAAAAGTTAGAAAATAAGCTTACTATATTTTTGGTTGAATAGTTCCTGCACTTTTTTAACCAGTACATCGACTTGATCTTTGGGACTGGCTGTTGCGGCTGAGGAGCCTGCTGCAAATGTAACAAACAGAAAACAACAATTCATTTCATAAAACTGTATTATATATATATATGCTTGTGATATTATGGTCCATTTGTGTGGATTTTCACAACACAACACCAGTAATCACCTCTGAAATGTAGTGCAAAGTTGTTCGCCGCGTCCGTTGTGTCGAGGAAGTCGGCGGCTCCTTTGCTGCTCAGTTTGTACGCCTTCGAGCAGCACTTTTGGCGGTCGAACGAGAAAATGGCCGTTTCCACACCCAAAGCCTCGAGCTTGGACACCTTCACAATATTTAGAGGAGCACAAAAATAGCAAATAATCACTACTAATTGACTACTAATGCATCAATTGATCTGAACAGACTAGCCCAATCAGTAGGAATTCAATTTGAGAGGGGTGCTCTAAGCCTTTGACGATCTCTTCAATGGGAGAATATTTAATGCTGATAGCCTTGTAAACACTGGACCCATCTACTACAGACTACATGTGGTCTTACTGTGCACGTTCTTTCATGTAGAGTAGATGTTGTTGCGATTAAACATCTCTTATGCTTGCCTTCACAATCTTAATAACTGCTCATTACAGACATTTGGATTACGTGTTAACAAAACAGCTGGAATATTTATCTTGGGATGAATTTGTTTAAAATGATGAAAGAATCTAAATATAAACTCTACGATTGTCTATCACGATGTTCAGCTAACATCACAGTTGCTGTCAATCATGTTTACATCTGATACTATAATAATTAGGGATGTCAAAATACCAGAAATTTAGTAGTCAATACCAATGCCAGTGAAATTCTACGATTCTTGATACCCAATTTGGTATCACGGTAAAAAACAAAAACAAAATAATAAATAACATTTACTTCAACATCCACTCCTTTACATACTGGTTTTTGCAAATTTATTATCAATCCCTATAAATTTTACAAGATTACACGTGTATAATTTATTGAAATTTACCTTCGCCAAATACTTATTTTTTACGAAATAGAGCTTGAATGCATCATAATGTTACTCAATGCAACCACTGCACCTTAGCTGTTAGCGCCGTGATTTAGCCAAGCATGACTTTGCAACAGCTAATGTTAACTAGCTCTCCTGCTGTTGATTTCAACACGGATTTGTTGTTCACAATGTAGCATTATCAGAGACGTTTTCTATGGTTCCTGAGACGACGGGACGCCGTTAAGTCTGGAGCTCTGACAGAATACCTACGGTACTGGCGCTACTGCAGAAAAAACAAGTGCTGTCACATTTTCAGAATTTTCATAACTCGGCAGCCAAGGATCAGTTCTCGTGACATCCCTAATAATGATAACACCACACATGACTAGCGAATGAAGCTTCTTTCCAAACCTCTAACTTCAGCTGCTTCAGATGCCTTTTAATTTTGAGCTCCCTCATCTCAGGGCTGAGGTCCTCTGCCTGCCCTTGTGCCCTCAGTGCTGCCGCCTCTTCATAGTATTCCTGCTTCTCGTCGTCCCCTAATGTGGACCACCTGCCCTTAATATCGTTCATTGTGCCTGAGAAAAAAAACACAGAGATGCACAGAAAACTGAACACTTTAGCGTATGCATCTCTTCATTAAGTACATTCATACAGAGACAAGCTGTCTAATACACTGGTTCACACATTTCTCTGTAACAACAACATAATGTTTAAAGTAATTTACATGATTCTTTTCAACACACACAGTGGTCTTACATTGATAAATGCAACTTCAGTGTGTGGAGTACATGTCAAATACTATCCTGAAAATCAGTTCCACGACCTTTGTGAACCCCTAATGTAAACAGGGCAACTATACAACAAGTATAACAACTAAAAGTTTCCATTAAATATTGTCTCTCACCTTTGTTTCTGAGCAGGTCTCTACAAAAAAGATTGTATGGCGTCAGCTCTCGTGTGTGGAGTTTCAGTTTTGAGCGACGAGGCTCACAAGAAGCTTTAAAGGACCTTTTGTAGTTTCCAATCCAGTTCTGAAAGAGAGAAAATAATCATATGGTTTTTCACCAATTTGTACCAGCAGTACAGCAGGATGTCTTTATTTCACATTCATAGTGCAGCACTAAAGTAAACCTCACCTCTATGACGCATGTTTCCAAACCAGTAGCTGATGCAGCACTTGGTATTAAAGGTGAACCAACACGCATCATTCCCTCCCTAAAAAAGGATTTCAAAATTTCCCGCTGCTCCTCACCAATCTCTGTTCTTCTCTCTACAACAAACAAAGAAAACGCTAGTTAGGAATAAATCAGTGATGAACAAAAACAGTGTCATCTTTCTCATACACACTGGCCTAATGCTTCTAGATTGACAACAGTAAGGCTTACCTTTCTGAGCCATCTTCAACCTGAAACAGAAACAGAGAGAAACTTGAACAAGACATCTTTGAGAAAGGGCCCACTCGCTCTCGGTCCAAAACCTAATTTTGAATTGTTCAACATAGACATAGAGCATGGTAAGTAATAAAACAAACTTACCACAGAAGTCCTGGGACTGACTGGGACACAACCGAGGATTGGAGCTGTAAAGAGAGAAAAAGGTAAAGAGATATTACACAGTCAGACAGACAGACAGCCTCAAGTTCAAGGTTGAGGACCACAATGAATATTTATGTTAGCCTACATCATTGCTCACTTACAAAAATACAACAGAGCCACCACAGCCCTGATATCATATAGGTAAACAAGCTAAGGTATTTCTATTAGGGCTGTCAAAGTTAACGCGATAATGACGCGTTAATGCAAATTTGTTTTAACGCCACTAATTTATTTAACGCAATCAATCTTTCAGAGGTTGTAGCGGGGTCAGTTTTACATGTAAAGTGAAGCTCTAGCTAGAGTAGCTTGAGTGAAGATAATGACATCATATAAAAATGTTAAACCTAAGGAATCCATTGGTACCAACCATGTCATACTAGCTTGTCTGGCATGGCCATTTTCAAAGAGGTCCCTTGACCTCTGACCTCCAGATATGTGAATGAAAATGGGTTCTATGGGTACCCACGAGTCTCCCCTTTACAGACATGCCCACTTTATGATAATCACATGTAGTTTGGGGCAAGTCATAGTCAAGTCAGCACACTGACACACTGACAGCTGTTGTTGCCTGTTAGGCTGCAGTTTTCCATGTTATGAGTTGAGCATATTTCTTATGCTAAATGCAGTACCCGTGAGGGTTTCTGGACAATATCTGTCATTGTTCTGTGTTGTTAATTGATTTCCTATGATAAATATATACATACATTTGGATAAAGCAGCATATTTGCCCACTCCCATGTTGATAAGAGTATTAAATACTTGACAAATCTACCTTTTTAAGGTACATTTTAAACAGATAAAAAATGTGCAATTAATCGCGATTAACTATGGACAATCATGCGATTAATCCCGATTAAATATTGTAATCGATTGACAGCCCTAAAGCCTATAGGCTATGGCTGTAGCTTCATGTCTCAAAATAGTCAAATAAAACCTATACACGTATATTGTATGATGCAAATGATATGACCAAATCTTCACGTTTGTGTCATAATGTCTTCAAATCAACAGACACAGCAGTTGGCATCCAGACGGAGTCGGAGGAAGAGATGTTTGAGGCCATGTGCGGAGATGGTACTGTATTTCTTCTTGTCATTGTAATACTTTTTGAATGCCAATCACTACAACTCAGTTTTTGGTATAGCTTAAGTAAAACTTATGTTCTACCTTTGACCTTTAACACCAAGAGAAAAAGCTCATGTGCTTGATTATTACAAATGATATCAAAGTGACATTGAACAGCTTTTATAAGCTTGGTATTTTGATCATTTTACACTTTGAATTGTCTGTTGAGATTTAGATGCCAATAATGTGTCTATTTCTGATCATTTACTATAACCATATACATGCTGACACATTGTATTACACATTTGTAATTAAGAAGTTAAATTTGTGTTAAGAAAGTTGTTATTGTGTTTTGTTTTCTGTAATTTAGATGCACAGCAAATGAAAGAAGAGTCCTCAGAAACAGACAGCGATGTAGCCGTGGTGTGGCATGTGGTCCCATCATCTAGCTGTGAGGAAACCTCTACCAATCTTCTTTATCGGAAGTGGTGACGCCTAAACTGGAATTTGGATTCTCCCACCAGGGCTCTGCAAAGGGTGTTAACCTACAGTATAAGCAGCTGTCACTGAAAACATTACTGTTTCATATAGATCTGCCACTTAAAAGCCAAGATGATACTTGAAATGGTTCACTAAGACAATATTTTGCACACAACTGTCTACTCCTAGATGGTTCCATGAAGGTTTGCTTTCATTTGTGATCATGAATGATGTGGTACGATGTTTCCTCTAGGTTGACTGCTTTGGCCTGCCGGATAGGCTGAATTACGTGGAAATGTCGGTGTATAAAATCATGCTCAAGACATCTGGACTTTTCCATTCGATGTAGCCTAATGCTCCCAGTGCAGCCATAAAAACGGCATCTTCGGTTTGAACATTTCACTCAATATGAGTGTTGTTGTGATATAGCTTCAATGAAGCGTTGGAGAGCAGATGCAGAATATATATGTAACATTGTCTTACAGTTTTTACTGGCTAATTTTGAAGCTAATGGGGAAATTTAAGGAGAAATGCGATTCATTGTTTTATTACTTAACTAGAAATGACTTAGTTTACCAATTAGCCACGACAAAAGCTAATATGACATCACTGAAAACCTCAAAGCAGACACAAAAACATGCTAATTAGCAATGCTAACCGCTTAGCTACAATATAAGCTAATGTTTTTGCAAGCTAGCACAAGATCAGCACAGATCGGTAAAGCATGTAATAATATCTAGCAATTCTATATCTTTTTTGTTTTGTTGTCACTTCTTGACTGAATAATCACAGTTTAAATGCTCTCATTTTAAATTGTTTTCCCTGAAAATACCATAAAAATGGTGGCCACCAGCTGCAAATAAACACAGAGATGAGAGATATCACTTTTGCAATCCAAATTATTGAGTCATCGATAGCTTATGCAACACGCTACCTTAGTGAATGTTGAGTAATATATCACATGGGGACGTATACTGAGAATTACTTGAGGTGTTTTCCTTCTCGAAGCACATTCTGCCTCGCGCAAGATAAACGTATCCTCTCATCTATTGTTCTGAAGGCCGTTGGTTTTGTGCCTCTCAAGACCTGCTTTAAGGTTAACTCATTATTCAAGCACCGTAGATAACTTCAGGCATGCAACAACCCTGGTGAAATTTACAACACTGACATTTTTTTTTCCTATCTTATATCTTTTTTTATTGTATTTTTAAATTAAAAAAAAGAATAATTAACTTCCACCATCACTGTATTGGTGATTCATCTTTGAATACTGTTGTTGTTGTTCATGTGTGAAATATATAAATGAAACAATAATTTGTTAAATTATTTAACAAATTATTTAAAACAACATGTTATGAAAGGTATAGTTTATAAGATTTGGCGGCATCTAGTGGTGTGGTTGCAGATTGCAACCAACTAAAAAAAGACTTCTAAACGTGAGCCGCTCACTCGCCTCACTCAGAGGCCATCCTTACTATAATAACACTACTTCAGAAGCAATGGAAGTCAGACGGCAGCTGGCAGTCTACGGTTTTGCACTCTGCGGCTCACGTTACTGCGGTTTCATAAGTTTGTTAGAGAATTACAGTGGCCTTCAGGTAACATAAAAATGTGAAAAGCCCTCACTTGAGCCAGTGGGCCACGTCTGGAAGGTAATTCCTAAGCTGCGAAACTCTCACAAGATGGTTAGGTTAGGCATTGACCTCGAATAGTTAAGGTTAGGGTAGGTCGTCTTGCGAGGGTTTTTGCACATTTTCGTAACTTGGGTGGGTTACCTTCTAGATGTGATCTATGTAGATATGAAGGGCTCATTCTAAGATAACGAAAACACAATGATTCTTATTTTCAGGTGATAACACACTGATGAAAACATTAGACCAACATTACACATTGGTCCTTTAAACCTGCAGTAGACACTGTAAGACATCTTACAGACTTTTTTTCAAGTTTTTTCGGACTTCCTCTTCACCAGTCAATGAGTTCAAGCTGAACTCTCGCCTGATTTCCCAGTGTAGGTCCTAATATTAGTGGTCTGCCAGCTGTAGACTGCAAACATACACAGGGAAGCACACACACTCCATCTTAACTTTACACACAAACACGCACACACACTGCACTCTGTCTCTGAGGCGGAAGTGTGAAAACTCTGGAGTGTCATGAACCTCATCAAGAAGGCGCAGTTGGCGGGTTTCTGTGTTTGGGTTCCACGGCACATGAAGCGAGGCTTTGTTTGACTGTGTAATGCAGCGAGATAATGGATAGTAATGTGATCAGCCATGTCTGTCTACCAATAGGACGACTGTGGACTCCAGCGGACTCAGCACACCTGTTTTTTCTCGGATAGTTGCTCTAGCTGAAGCAGCAGTTTCATCTTTATTTATAGAAATATTAAGTGCATTACGGCAGTTGCTGATATTTTAATTATATGCATCGTTATATGCAGATTATATGGTTATATGTAGGTCTATTATAGTCCTACTCAACAAGCAGACAGGTGTTGTGAAATGCAATAACCTTCTTGCAATAACCAGTCATGACGTGTCCATGAAGCTGTTTTATTATTATTAATTCATTCATTCATTAATTGATTAATTAGTTTATTTATTTATTTAGTCTTGTTATAAACAAACTTCTCTATATCCCTCCAAAACACAAATGGGATTGCCCATAAAGCTGTTTGATTAAAGTTTACACTTGAATAGTTTGATCCCTGATATGTTTAATAATTGTTATTTTGTTCTTATTTGTCTTCTGTATCCTTGAATGGTCGTCATTAGTTGTTACCATGGCTACATAGCCTATATGCCTCCTTGGGTCTGTACCACAAATATAGACTACAATCAGCATGTTTACACCAAACTACATTCAATTAGAAATACTGTACTGTACAATCACCATTCCACCCAACATAATAAAAATACATAAAAAACAAACATGAAAGAGAACAACTGCCAGTAAAACATGAAAAAATGAACACCCATACTGCAAAGAACACCTAAAACAGCAGTATTTAGAAAAAATATCCTAATTATACAATGGAAATATATTGCTTTACACATACTTTTTCAACTCTCCAATTGTGCCTTATTATGGAAATACAATGTAAATGTTGCAAAGTAATAGAGTGATGTGCTTCAAGACAAAAAGACACATTTTTCTTCATCTTCTTTATTACTTTTGCCGGTATTGCTACATCTTCCACATTGCTGCAGACCTTGTACAGTAGGTTAAGTGTTGTGGATGTATGTACTGTACTGTATGTGGTGACGGTGCTCAGTATTCATAGATAGAATAATGCCGGGGGATCAGAGCGATGAGGAGGAGCCATAGTTACATAAAATAATTGGAAGGTTGTATAACTGTTCAATGTTTGATGTTACATGTTTTTGATGGTGCTCCTGCGGCAGAGCTCCACTTTTGCTGTCAATTAAAAACATTTAGTGATTGGAGGTCACATTTCGTCTTCCCACGTACACGTCTGTCACTGTGACTCACATAAAACGGTGCTTTTAATGGTTGTTAAATTTATTCAGGTAGGAGCTGAGGTGAAATGATGGATTTCTTTTGTTGAAATGGGGATACATTAAAAGAGGCAGGTGCATTAACAAGCGCAACAGGGTTTGAAAAAAAGTTTCGCCATGTCAAACATTGACATTATTGAAACAGGCAGTTTTCACTGCAGACATTTTAACGCCTTTAGAGTGAAAGCTAAAAGACGTACTATAGAATACTAGAATAATTATTGAAGCAGCAGTGGGTAGAAATGGAGCAAATATGATTACAAATTTTATAAAACGGTCACTATATCCTGACAGTAGTACATGAGACAGGTAATCTGGAAAAATCTGTGTCCTCCGGTGCTCCATCAGACAACACAAAACCAATTTTAGACTTGACGCATTTACATACAAAGTCAATGGAGTGACGGGGCTGGATGCAAATTTTCCCATGTGACGTGAATTGCAAAGATAAAAAGGAAGATATTTGAACTTGAGCTAAAACAATTGTGCGTATACCAGAGCTTTATGAAGCTGTTTCATAAATAGGCTATACAGAGACAAGGGGAAATGACAGAAAGAGCTGTAATCTCACACTCCATCACACACGGACAGTGCAACCTTTGCTACCTTGCTTACCGCTAATGCACAGTTGGTACTGGGGCTGTGTATTGGCAAGAATCTGGCGATATGATACGTATCATAATACAGAGGTTACGATTCAATGTATTGCGATACTGTAAGCAAGGCGATATGTTGCAATTTTTTAATCTAAATTTAGGAAAACTGTCATAGTATAAAGAACACAGCGCCATATGCATAAAATCGGAGTAAAAAAAGTTGACTTGTTTTTGCAATCAGAACAGTGGGATCTGCATTTATCACAATCCCTGTAACATCCAACATCGTAGCACTACTTTGAGAGTGCACATACACTGAGAGGGCACATATCTTTGCAAATGTAATAGTATAGAATGAGTTCATCTTTGCATGTAAACTACTGATAAAAAATTCATACAGTGTTTGTGAGAATCGATGCAGTATCACAATACATAATACTGCGATACTCGATATTTTCGATATTTTCTTACCCCCTTAGCTGGTACACTGGCTATTTCGAATAAACACAAATGGTCCAATTAATAATAAAATTAATGTGAATAATGTGAGGCAAAAAAAAATGCTGTTTTCTGTCTGAACAACATTTCATGAGTGGCACTTTGTGTCGAATTCAGTGCCAAGGCAATTAGAATTATTCATTATGTTCAGTATTAGCAACAGATGTATTCCACCATTACGTACTCCTATTTTGGAGCCCGTGTTTCTTCATCACGGCTAAATTTGACCACAAATGTCAAGAGGAGGGTTTTGAAAATGTACATTTAAGAAATAGGACAGCATTACATACAGCTGATAAACTAAAGCGGACATCTGCGGCAAAGATACAGAACAGAACAGAAGTCATGTCTCCGCCTGTAAACCTGTCTGCCTTTTTCTCTCCACTTCACGTTGCATGGCTTCATCAGTCTGTTAAAGGTTAGAAGAAGAAGAAGAAGAAGAAGAAGAAAAAGAAGATCCAACTTTCCTGGAACATTATATTTAAACATAAGTGACAGCTCCACTTAAGGACATGGAGAAGTGTGTTATTCTGAGAATCCATTTCCACTCATGTGACAATAAGGGTATGAGGAGGAGGAGCTGTGAACTCATGTCTGGGTTCATCCAGTCCTGTGACCATTATCATGTCATTAAATCTTGCCATTAGCAGCACGTGCACCACTGAGCAACCTGTACATGTAGAGAATATGTGGCCAACAGTACAAAGGATGTAAGAACTGACATTCTTTCTTATTCTTCTTTCCCTCCTTATTAGGACATGATCTGACACGAGTCTACTTATTATCCGGGCTTTGCGTCATTGTGTTTGTCAAGCTCTGCATGGATGCCTATAAACAGGGGGAGTTTCACATGGCTGAATTGTCAGTCATGTACAGAAGGAAACAGGCCAGGTGTTTGTTTTTGTGTGTGGGAGTGTTCTTGTATCTTTAAAAGGTTGAATTGTTCTGCTGCACTCTGTTTCCTGAATGAAACTTTGCAGACAGATGACACATGTCTTGTTCAACGTGTCCTCATACAATGGTTCATATGATTTCTTACGAAAAAGTTGTTCCTCATTTTTTATGCGTTTTCCTACAAATGTCCAGCAACACATGTCGTTTACACTCATTGCATGCGTACTGTCTTTTCAAAATAAACTTCCGTCTTCACAGGAAATAACTTGGTTAGGTTTAGGTAATAAAAAACGACTTTGATAGGTTTAGAAAAATAACAACTTGGTCAGGTTTAGGCAACAAAACTACTTAGTAAGGTTTAAAAAAAGATCAACTTGGTTAGGTTTAGGTAACAAAACTACTCAGTTAGGTTTAGAAAAAGATCGTCTTGGTTAGGTTTAGGTAACAAAACTACTTAGTTAGGTTTAGAAAAAGATCGTCTTGGTTAGGTTTAGGTAACAAAACTACTTAGTTAGGTTTAGAAAAAGATTGTCTTGGTTAGGTTTAGGTAACAAAACTACTTAGTTAGGTTTAGAAAAAGATTGTCTTGGTTAGGTTTAGGTAACAAAACTACTTAGTTAAGTTTAGAAAAAGATCGTCTTGGTTAGGTTTAGGTAACAAAACTACTTAGTTAGGTTTAGAAAAAGATTGTCTTGGTTAGGTTTAGGTAACAAAGCTACTAAGTTAAGTTTAAAAAAAAGATCACCTTTGTTAGGTTTGGAAAAAGATCGACTTGGTTAGGTTTAGGTAACAAAACTACTTAGTTAGGTTTAGAAAAAGATCGTGGTTTATGTACGCAAGTTACATGACAAATAACTCAAAGTTGACTTCTGGTTTCACATGAGACACAAACATCGGTCTCCTGGGCAAAAGTTCAGTGTTTTTTGACCCACCCATCCACCCCGACCTCGTCCCGATGCGATGTTTGTTGCTTTGTTGAATTGATTTTGTGGGATATATATGAATTACAGTGCATTACTTTCTGTAGGTATAACTACAAACGCTGTATGAGAACAGCCTGCGCAGTTTGTTTCTTTGTCCCTCCTCTTCTGTCACGTTCTTCCATCCCCAGGCCCCTTGTGTTGCCGTTTTCCTCCCATCCAGCAGATGTCCTCTGACTTTCCCTCCTTTCCCCATCACCAGACTGCCACACCGATCTACACACCTATACGTTCAGCCCTGACAAAATGTAGCAAAACTTTTAAGGTACACTGGCTCTTCTCAATTATCGATTATCATCTCCTCGCTCCTCGCTCCTCGCTCCTCCGGCTTGTGACCCTGAAGTCAATCTCAATGCTCCATCTTGAAGGATGTCCAAATCTCTAAAATGCATCTTGAGGAGCGAGACACACCAGTGTATCCTTTAGCAGAAGTCTTTTTGGCAGCCGTGACGTATAAGAGGCGTGACAATGGACAGATGATACAGCTGTGCCCATTTAGTTGTGGTTGCTTTAAAATGGCGTCTCCGAGGCAAGGATGTCTCATTTTGTTAAATCTCTGTTGCCTCGCCTCCTCTCACCTCATGTCTCTTCTATATGAGCTAATTATTAGACATTTCTAATATGGTGGGGTTTATATACACGCTGCTGCTGACACACCCACCGAATGAGAGAAAACGTACCTCAAAGCCCGTTGCACAACGTTACACATGTTGTCCAGGCCGGTGTTACACCGAAATCTGTGACTGCATAGAAGCCAGCGACATATGAGGTCACTGTTTCTGATGGTTGTCGTCAGGAAATGTGACCCCACAGTTACCTGTGTGTCATAAATATGTGGCAAAAAACACACAAAACAAAATTATTCATTTCTTAAAATGATTTCAATATTTTTTACTTTAAAGATATATTCCCAAATCTCTAAAAGAAAAGCGAAAGATAGGCACAGTGGGGTCACATTTTGTGATGATAGCCGTCAGAAATGGTGACCTCATGTTGCTGGCTCCTCTGCGGTCACAGATTTCAATGGTCACAGATTTCGGTGTAACACCGGAAACTGTAGCAAAACGATGCACGCTGTTTTCAGATTGAACGTATCCCTGCTTCCACCTCACTCATCTGCTCTGCCTGGCATTCCCCGCCCTCCTCCTCCTCACCTGCATCACCCACCTGCTTCTCATTCCCTCTCGTGAGATCTTTGCGGTTACCTGTCTGCCTGTTTCCTTGCCTGCCGGACCCCTATTGAGCTGCACCAGTCTGCCTGTTTTCCTTCCTCTCCTAACCATGACATGTCTACTCTTAAGATCAAGGTAATGAAATAAGAATCAAATAAAAGACATTATCTTGTCATTAGTTGACAGAATTGCTTTTAATAATACTTCCCTAGTTCCATGAAGTGCTCCGTATGAAACCACAAACCCTTTATGTTTTCCAGAAACTCAGTGCAGCCTGACCATTGAACTATGATACACACGACAAAGCAAATGCAACAGATAAATAATACCCAGACATGTATGTGTCTGACGAGGAATGGGATTGCTCCTCGAACCAGAGTTCCTTTCGAAGCCAAGCATATCTAATTGCTGGTCTTTCAACTCAATTTTCTGCACCGACAGAAAAGAAAATCAACAAATTAGAGAAAAGCCAATATATTGTCTTCACGTAAGCCAGCTTCATTTCACCATGGCAACAGTGTTTTAATCTAGACGGGAGAGCATCAATTCAATCCTGTTGTCTCTGCAGACCCAAAGGTTGAGGTACAACGAAGCCTGGAAACAGCTTGAGGATGTTATGGAGAGATAATATAGATAATAGATGCATTGTTATGCTTCAATTTGTGGCTGAAAGTGTTTTGCAAACACACACCTACACATGGCTCTTGTAATTAACATTATTTCTGACACTGAACAACATTCTCCACTTGAAAAAAAGACAAACTGCAATTTGCATATAAACTTCACTGATTATATTTTTTAATATATATATAACAGTGGTTGAATGTTAACTGTTGCAATTATGATATAGCCACAATTTTCTATACAAAACATTATGCTCATAACAACATATGACTATTGTTGCTCCTATGAAAGGCAAAGTACATACACATATATACACATATTTGGTTTCTCAACAAGAGCGTGAATAAGCACATTTCCCAAAATGTCAAAGTATTCCTTTATGTGCTGATAATGGTACTATTATATTAATTCATGTGCATTTCCACATGTAGACATATATAGTATGTATTGTATGAGTCCCCTATTTACATACTAGGCCTGAATGATTTCAGGTTATGGATTTTGTGAGAGTACTGGCTCAAGCACTATTGATCTGACATAAATTCAATCTTGTTGTTGCTCTACTAGAGCAAATAATTCAGTCTCTCCTCTGTGTTCTGTCCTTAGTAACTAATCTGCGGTGTGTATCTGCTCTCCACAGGGTCTCCTGAGGTCATCTTATCTTTACTCGTGCTCCGGCAGTTTGCCTTACCAAACCAAAGCCCCACATGGTGACGGATGTCTTTTGCCTTTCTGACTCTGAGGAGCAGCAGCAGCAGCAGCAGGTTAGAGAAGAGCATTCACCTCTATTGCACTGATGCATTCGGCTTTTACTTTCTTCAGTTTGAGCCTCGAAGTTAATCTGAAGTTTCTCTTAATGGCTATACTCATGTTTGTGTAAGCGTCTCTACTGCAATGAATAGCACACGTGAGAGGAAGTAATTGCGCAACACAATACCTGGACGTGTCCTCGCTTGCTCTCTCGGCTCACTTACTGTGGCAATCTTATCTCGGAGGTCTCTTTCTTCCTGCTGAATAATGTTTTGACACTTATGCAAGAGACTGAATTTATGGTAGGCTGATATCAGTTTTACCAATACATGCACAGAAAACACAGTTTGCTTTTCACCATCCACCTGAACAAAAACCTGGGTGTAGTTTGAAACTTGCATCACTGAGCAGAGATATTATCAACAAACACTGAGGCTGAAATACAGAAGCACATTCAACAGGCTGTGAAACCTGTGTTCCCTTTTATTAGACCTTTGTTAAAAACCCAAACTAAACCAAACACCAAACTTAAACAGAACCAAATTCTGTTGTGCAAAGCACAGAATAGACACCGATCAGCCATAGCATTAAGACCACTGACAGGTGAGGTGAATAACATTGATTATCTTGTTACAATGGCACCTGGCAGTGGGTGGGATATATTAGGCAGCAAGTGAACATTTTGAACCTTTACCTTTGTGTTGGAAGCAGAAAAAAAATGGGCAAGCGTAAGGATGTGAGCCACTTTGACAACTGCAGCTCTACGTCTAAACTCGTATAATCAAACAACCTTTTCCACAGACAATCACATCACAGATGAGCAAACACATTCGGTTGGAGCAGCAGGCGTTCACCCATTTACAACCGAAGAAATTTAGCTTTGAGGAACACCCTGTACAAATCCTACAAAGAGAGGATGTACGATTTGAACAAGATGTAAAGGAAGAAAAGTTTGCTTTACATGGCATATTATCACAAAGTTTACCTAGATGAAATTCATTACATTCCATACTTTTATGTCGCATAACTACAAAGCAGTTTTTAAAAAAATATAAAATCTTCAGTACACAATATCTGCTACATTTTGTTTAGACTTGACAAGATTTGCATCATCAGTAGCTGTGTTTCAGATCAGTGTCCACACATCTTAAAATCATCACAATGAAAGGCATAGTTACCAGAGTAAAGCAGTTGTAAAAAAAAAAAAAATGAAGGAATTTCATAGCATATTTGGCCTTATGTGTCCCTCATCTATTCATTGTAATTTTATTTTATTTTATTTTTATTGCCCTTCAGGTAATTGCGTCATTCATATGTATCATGTCTGCTTTACAGATCTTTTTAGACAGATCGTGGGCACATTTCCTCTCCTTTAGTGTTCATCATCAGCATTTACAATATACAAGAGGTGTGTATAAAAGTAGAAAATCAGCAGTCATTATTCTTACATGGAAAGACTGCCCCCTTCTGGCCATCAGGATGAAGTGAAGGTTTTAAAAAAGTAATTTCCTTCCAACTACTAGTAAAACAAGACTGAGCAGGATAATTGCAAAAATGTGCACAACAGCAGTTTTCTAAAGAACTGTACATTGTTTACTCAAAGTCCTCCTCTCCAGTTAAAGCAACACATTCTCATCCCAACTCGTCACATACTGACGCTTTGTCAGACCCCTCGGCATCACTTTTTGGTTGCACTTAACACATGCTTAATGTTGGGAATTAAATATAAACACTTGCTTAGGTTTAGGCAACAAAACCACTATATTTAGGTTTAGGAAAAAACAACATGGTTGGGCTCAAAATTACTACATTTTTACAGTGCAAATGTGACTTAAAGCTGCAGTTGGTAGAAACGGAGCAAATATGATTCAAAAAGTTATTTTTATAAAACGGTCACTGTATCTTGACAGTAGTGCATGAGATAGGTAATCTGAAAAAAAAATCATGTGCCTCTGTGTCCTCCGGTGTCCTGGAGCCTTGCCGTCTCTGAGCAGCTGTCAATCACTGGTGAACTCTGATCAAACGGTCAAACTAGGCAGCAATGATCAAATATGAATCAATATTCTGTTACTGTAGTGTACTGTTTAGCTGTAAAATGAGAAAGTTTGTGACCCGGCAGCCATGATGAGATCAGTTGAGGAAATACCAAGCACCGCCCACCAACCGGAGCACAGCCAATAGGAACGCTCAATAGGAACACTCTCACTGAAATGACCTGTGGTTGGCCAAAGTCTCCCGTCAGCGAGCTAGGTTTTTTAAAGCCTGAAAACAGAGCCAAAAGGAGGTGCAGAAGTCTAGTTTCCCCTCAGAATTCACCCCTCCCACCTTGTGTGTCTCTTTTGCTCTTTAAACTACGTCACCACAGCACTTTCCCTGAACGTTTACTGGGTTTACATTGTAGTTAATTGAAAGCCTGGTGCGTTGGTATGGAACACCGACGGCTATGACAAAGCGTTGGTATTTGACGCCCTGGGGATGAGAATGGTTTTGGAGCAAAAAAAACAACCAACTCTTGTCTTCCCAAAGAAGACAGTTGCCCATAGGCTCTCAAATGCAAGAAATTAGATGTTGAAATCATCTTCTATTCATTTCTCCTTTTTTATATATCAACTTTTCTTTCAACACCTGAATTCTACCTTTTTGTTTCCTTTATATCATAAGTTTCACCATCATGATTCCCACCATGATACAGATCCACTGCAGTTTGACCATGCTTCCTGGTGAATTATTCTCAGTGAACTTTCCCGTAATGGCAGGCAGTGGTAGGTCTAATCTGAACATCTCCTTCCCGGCAGAAGGTATCCACAGTGAGCATGTGTACAATGTGCTCAGGTTTCCTCTCTGTACATCTATTGAACTCGAGACATTGTACCGTCCATGATGGTCCATCCTCTCCTGTGTGCTGGCAGTGTTGGTTAAGTTAGCACTTCCCCGGTACCAGCGGATGGTGGCTCTGGGGTAAACCCCACTGAACCAGCACTTAGCACGAGACTCATCGATGAAGAAGTCACAGCTTTCAAGGCAGTCTGTAAAGATCAAGGACTTTTAGACAGATAATAGAAGACAGCAATAAAAAAATGTTTAAAAAAAAGAGAAATTATAACTCACCTTGTACTGTAACAGCAGTTTTGTTAGACTTTACTCCTTGGGCGCAGCGTAGTTTGCAGAGGTACTCTCCCTGGTCGACCGGCATCACGTTGAGGAGAGTTAGAGTGAGACTGTCAGGCTGGACCGTGCTTTCACACAGAACCTTAGAGTCAGGTTGGCCGTCTATATGTTGACACATATTTTTATTTCTAGCCAGCCAGTCAAGTGATGAATCGTTCAACGGGCCTGATGAGATGGCATCACAAGTCAGCGTCACGTTTTCTCCACACCGTGCAGCCACCTGGGGAACGGTCTGGAGATTCACACCTTGACTGACTGAATTATCAGAGAGAGGGATGACGGAGTTAAAGAACATAACACAATCTGAAGAATGATTGCAAGTCTCTTTTAGTCACATTATATTATCATTTGTCATTCCAATGTCAACTCTAACTGTTTTTTACAAGTAACTGTATGGGGATCAGTAGAGAATCTAGGTTCAAATTATTATAATTATTTAATTAAAGTAGGGGAGACCGGGGGCAATTGTAACCAGGGGCAACTGTAACACCTTAAATTGCACCAATCAGAAACAAGACAGAATGTTCACCATGCATAATAATGAAACTCATTACGCACATGGTCTTTATTGATCCCTGTCTGCCCGTCAAAGGACAAACTGATGTCTCATACTTGACAAAGTTTTCTGCCAAGACTTTTTTCTTGAGGTAGGAAAGTATTCAAATGTTCAATTCAATATTAATTTGTTTTAACTATATCTATATTCTTGGTAGTTTATTATGGGTCTTGGTATTTATATGATAATATTAACATGTCATCCCGGCATGTGGGGGTAGATGTAACATTTGACTAACACCTCTTCCTAACAGGGACCAACCAAACTCTGGCGAAATAGAGCGAGAAAAGGTCCAGATATACAGTATTACAATCAATCTCTCTGTTACACAAAGAGAGTGATATTGATTAATTGTCAGTTATTGTCAGCGTCAATTTTGATCGATTAAAATAGGTTGGAAGTGCACGAAAACTTGGCATAAATAGAGCCAGGGTGAGCAGTTTTCTAACAAGCGATACACCGCTTAGAGTATTCGCTGATGCACGGAGCAGGTTAATACATCTTCATTGGGAAAAACTGAAACAATGTGATGTCAGGAAGAGGTGTTTTAGTTTAGACTCTAACATATAACACTGATGACTGTAAACAAGTAGAACACAAATACACGTTACCTACGTAAAAAATATATCCAAATTGTTCAAGAGGTTTTTGAGTAATGACATCCAAACCAAGAATTAGTCTCCCCTAGTTTGTAGATATTCAGTATCGTTGATTTAGATTTGGGGCAGCTGTTAGACTACGGTCGGGTCAAATAGATTGAGGATCAGGATATCTTAAAGGAAGAAGACATTTTGGGAAATTCACTTAATCACCTTATGGCCAAAAGCTAGATAAGAAGATTGATACCACTCTCATGTCTGTATGCTAAATATAAAGCTACAGCCAGCAGCCAATTAGCTGGCTGGAAAAGACTGGAAATTCTGTCCAAATGTAACAAAATGTAACAAACAAAAACAAAATGAAGTTTACCAGAAACACAAGAGAAACTGACTGAAAAATCAATGTTAGACTGTTATAACTGAAGGTCTCCTGTTTGCATTTTTCTCTTACAACTTGCTACAACTTGTCTTTTTCCTTAAGTCCTGAAAAACATTGCACAATGATGAGCACATATTCTGACTGTAAAACGCCCTGCATAAACTGTAAAGCTTTCAATCATCTTACAGAAACATGTTCAGATAAACGTGTCTTTTCATGCACAAAACAAAGCCTCACCAGCAATGCTGACAGCCGAAGCAAACCAGATGATGGAAACCCAGACGTAAACTTGCTTTGTCATCACATCAGAGGAGAAACTCATCACTTTCATCTGTATTGAAATCAATATTTAGCACATTAGATCAAGCAGCTAAAAGACAAACACAGACAGCTAACTGTATGAAACAAGTTTGTGTATACTCACCCTGTGCACACACACACACACAGCTGAGAAATGTCTTTCATCCAGTGTAGACTGATATGCTGCTAAAATTTAGGTCCACTTTATTTCATGTGTTGGAGCTCCTGTGGACGAACATTCACTGAGTCAACCTCAGCATTTGAAGGGAAACCTCAAGTCACGGGCAGTTAGGGTATTTTTACTTGGGCAGGAGTAGACCTGTTGTGGAATGAATCACTGCAGAGTAAGAGTGAAACTTAAGTTTCCTGTCTGCTACACTAGACAGAACATTTATTTGAACAGATATATATGTATTATTATTAGGGCAGTCAATTGATTCAAATATTTAATCGTGATTAATCACGATTAATTGCAAATTAATCGCATATTTTTTATCTGCACAAAATGTACCTTAAAGGGAGATTTGTCAAGTATTTAATACTCTTATCAACATGGAAGTGGACAAATATGCTTGCTTTATCCAAATGTATGTATATATTTATTATTGGAAATCAATCAACAACACAAAACAATGACAAATATTGTCCAGAAACCCTCACAGGTTCTGCATTTAGCATAAAAAAATCAATTGTCAAATCATAACATGGCAAACTGCAGCCCAACAGGCAACAACAGCTGTCAGTGTGTCATTGTGCTGACTTGACTATGACTTGCCCCAAACTGCATGTGATTATCATAAAGTCAGCAAGTCTGTAATTCACATATCTTGAGGTCAGAAGTCAAGGGACACTTTTGAAAAATGGCCATGACAGTTTTTCCTCACCAAAATTTAGCTTTGGAGCGTTATTTATCCTCCTTCGTGGTTGGTACCAAAGGATTCTTTAGGTTTTCTAGTTTCACATGATACCAGTATCTTCACTCTATAGCTTTAAAACTGAGCCCGCTACAACCTCCGGAAGATCAATTGCGTTAATGTGGTAAAGAAATTAGTGGCATTAAAACAATTTAGCTTTGTTTAATACTTAATTAGTAACTTAGATTTTACACGTTCTATTCCCTTTTACTCTTCACACATATTTATTCACCATGTAAACAAGTCTGCGCTCCACAAAACCCAGAGGCTATACTGTATGTGAATATATTTCAAAGGTTTTCCAGGTCAGTGTTGCCGTTTTCCATCATAAATTGACTTTTGGCCCTGACAATGTGCCGTGTTGCACCATGATATAGTAGGAGTTTAATGTGGTTTTAATTTAGTTTCCACTGGTGAAAATAAGAACATGAAGGGTGATTTTTAAGGCTCCTTGAGCCATGGTCAATGATTCATATTTGTCAACAAACACCAGAAAAAAATGTATTACATTTTTGTAGATTTCTCCCTGAAGCTGTTTTTACAACTCTCCTACTTATTGACTAGACTTTGAATGTGCAGATGCTTAATTTGGGCTTTCGGACTACTATATTAGACATGTTTTTTAATCACCCAGTTATAATTAGAGCCTCTCTGACTCCCACTAGAACACACGTCAAAGAAAGAGATATACTCTGGGCATCAGTTAAAGACTACATGTAAAACTGAAGCAACATTTAGCGTAGCCAGCTATATAAGACAAATACTGTTTATTCAAGCATGAGCTACATCTCTCTTAGTCACGTAAGCAGCCTTTTGCACACCTGTTTATTTGTGTATGTTGGTTTGTGTAACACTTCTTCTCACGCTGACTCACTCAAACCACTTATCTCTGGGAGGAAATGCCAAAAACGTGTGACTCACTGTTTGACTTTTGGTGACCTTTGAGTTTGTTATAGATAAATACTTTACAACATCAAAAGGTCACCATTATCTAGGAATCTGCTATTGTTTGTTTTGCTGGGGACTGACTTTTTCTTCAGTAGCTGGGTTTTGTTGAGCTGTCGCAGCTCGGCCTGGTATGTGGCTGTAATGTCAAAAGCGCAAACAGTTTACGCTGCAATTAAATACATAAAGGACAAAAATAACGGGCTGATGTCCAAAATCCTGCTGCTACACTAGCTACCCGTTTTGTGTGTCCTGCTGACAGCAAAACAGTATTTGTGCCGTAAATATTTTATGTCTCTCTCTATACATCACAGCAACTCTTGCACTCAAGATGTATTGGATTTCACATTACATTCACCCTCTATAAATACATTTTGAAACAACAGAGAGCTCCCACACACATTTTCCAGTGTTACAACAAACAGTGAACAAGAGCTGTACTGCGGGTGGACTTGTTATAAAGACAAAAGCAAGCAATCTGCTTGTATCAGCTTGAAACCGGTGGCAAACACAATAGAAAAGATATCCGTCTAGACATCTCCAAATACCTGTGATGCTGTAAAAATAAGGCAAGCATGAAATGACAAGTTACTCTTCCTCACTATGAAATTTTCAACTTCTATTAGTGAGGAAGCTGGATAATAACATGTGATCCATGGGTCTTTGGATTCACACCTGGTATTAAGATGCATTTTCATTATCTCAATTATGCCCACATTGCAATTTAAGGCCAGGTGTAATTGGGGTCTATATGCATAAGGATAAATATCAAATAGCATTGCATAAATCACGTTAGTATTAGAAAAAAAAATGGAACCATAGATCAATAACATTAATAACTCAGCTGGCTCTGGTCCTACCTCACCAACCGATCTCATTTCATCTCCCTTCACAACAACTCCTCTGCCACATCCACAGTCACACAAGGTGTCCCCCAAGGCTGCTTACTGCAACTCTCTCCTCTACGGCATCAGCACCACCTACATCAATAAACTCCAACTGGTCCAGAATGCAGCTGTCCGACTCCTCACCCACACCAAATCCTGGCATCACATCACCCCAGTCCTCAAAGACCTCCACTGGCCCATCTTTTCTCCTCTGCCTACTCCTAGCACACACCCCCCCCTTCCCCTTACCCATTTGTCCGTGTGTATGTATGAGAGTGGCCTGTGTGTGTCATCTGTCTCCTGTTTGTCTCACACCGTTTCCCCCGATATTGTAAAGCGTCTTTGAGTTCTTTAAAAGTGCTATATAAGTTGAATTTATTATTATTATTAACATAACCCCAATTTTCAACATGTCTACATGTGGATGATTAACACAGTTTTGCATACAGTAAATGCATATACTAACACACAATACAATAAACGATAAATATCCCTCTATAGTTTGATATGATAAGCATGTGTAACACTATATTATTTATTTTATACAATGGACACAATGATATGGAACACCTTGTATTTTTACACAATGTGAAACCTCAGCGTACAATGTAAAGATTACCATAAAGATGAGTCTATACCTCAATAAATTGTGAAGCAGTTCATAAGCAGCAGCATTTGGCAATTAAATTGAAATGAATTTAAACTGATTTAATTGTTCAGGTGTTGCCTTTATTCTAAAGGGCCCCTGTTAATGGAAATGACTACATTGATTCTGATAGTGTGTGGTATGATTGCAATATCTTTTCAGTATATTTCCATACACAAGTATTAAGACGTTTGCAGTTAGAGGTAAGCACATATTCTGTCACATATCTTTATTAATACCCTGAGGGGAAAACATTTTGGTAAAAGGAAATTTGGCAAGAATAGGCAGATGAACAGGTTGGCTGCAGGTGGTAACGTGATATTATCTTGAAACACGCTGGCAAACAACAGCGAATAAGTTTTGTCTTTACATGAAGCAGGAATTGGAGATGAGGAGCAGCAGGTGAGCACCGTGGCACAGAGGACGCCTGGTGGGCAGGTGAGGGATGACCGAAAAAGAACAGCTGGAGTCACAAACAAAGACAGACAGAGATGAAAACAGGTAATGTGAAACACTTTTTTTTATTCTCAAGAAACTAAAACATATTTACCAGAGTAGTTTTCAGAAATGTGTGAGAGTTAAAAGGTCAGGTTTGTTAGTGTTCAGTCAATCTGCTCCTCTCGGTGAAAGACAAGCAAAAGGGGGAGAACACAAATAGTCTGTAGTGGAGCGAGAAGACTGATCAGCTCTGAACCTCCTGGAAAAGTTTTCCTTGATGTGTCAGGATCCTGTCAGCACAAAAGAACTGATGAGCACTATTTCAGTCTGCAAAATGATCGCATTTCCTGTACAGCACAGCAGGAAGGCTGAACAAACACAGCTGCAGTCTTACAAACCTTCTATTTTTCAAAGTGCTTTTCATTTATTTGACTTCTTTTTAAAAAGCCCAGAGCTTCTGTATAGTTCTTTTACTTCACAAGATGCCTTTAAACTCGATTATGATATTGTATAAGACACTGTTTGCAGCACATTTCCTCATCTTATCTGTGAGTTTGAAGAGTTCAGGTGAGTGCAGTGACTTTGAAGGTTTATCTTCCTCACTCTTAACACTCTGGGACAGATGCTGCACACCTTAAGGCCTAATCTGATTGGATACGGCTCCAGCTTCTCTCATTACTTGCTACTTTGCTTCTGGTGACAATAACCTGCAAACAGAGATGTACTGCAGGGATGTACTGCGATGGCTGCCAATGCTGGAAAAGCATATATATCCTCAATTAAGAATGTATTTACTTCTCCTCTAAATACTTTAAAGCGCCCCTTTTGATTCAAATCCTCAATTGCAATGTAGCTTATTAGTACAGCTACCAGATAAATATAGTACAAAGTGCAGTATTTCCGTCTGAATGTAAAGAGAGAAACTACAGGCTGTGAGTGTGACACCTGGCCAACAGTCAGCCAAATCTCCCCTGAAACTCTAAACTGGGATTTTCCAAAAGTCTCCAAAAAGTAAATGTATCCAGATTTTCTGGGAAGTTTTCCTTTCACTCAACTGTCACACAACCATCTGTTTATATGCACAAAAAGTGAGCTCACACCTGTAGCCTATATCTATACATCCCACATTTTGACAGACGCACGTCTTTTCATGCAGTGTGGTGTGAAGATGACAAAGAAAAATCTCTGAAACTCTGAAAGCTACTTGTGAGGTGCAGCGCTGCGGGTATAGTCCCTCACACAGGATACACCTATGTAGGCTACATATAGATTATATTATAATCAATCTAAGTATAGCAGTATATATTTTATTGAATGATTATCTAAGGGTGAAGGCCTCTGCAGAGGGAGAGGATATGGAGGAAGACTCCATTTAGACTTTAATGCATCTGAATCTTGAAGGAGCTGTATAAATGAACATTTCAATACCAATATTAGAGCATCACAAGTGCTGTGCCATCATTCCCAGTTACATTAATGGCCGTTTCGGACATTTATGGAAGTGCAAAGCAGGTGATCTATCTATGAGCTGTCGGATATCTGCTGAGAGCTCCTATGTGAGAAATAGCTCGTTATGTATAACTGGTGAATGCATCAGGCTGGAGAGAGGGAAATGAAGAATTTAAATATGCTACTCCCTCACTGTAAGCGGACCAGGCTACCACTCAACAAAGTCAAGAAGATTGCAGCCCTGGTTTCACAATGGCGGAGCAAACTCCCCATATTTGGATTCTGACACCCAAAACTCTAACCCTAGCCCCGTAAAGCACAACACACATCAGACATCACAATGGTTTCAAGATTAATTAAGATTTTTATTTTCATGAGTAGCTGTATGTCTTATAATATAAATAAACAATTGGTCCCTGATATTGTTGACTTAAAAGTGTTCAGTCAGTTTCACTACAATTTACACTTTTATTAACAAATAAGTGTAAGGGAGCTACAGGGGTGACTTTAATTATTTAAAATATATATGTATATATTATAATTATTTTGGTAACACTTCATTTTACAGGTTTGCAAATTTCACAGTAATTAAGTGATAATTAGCAAGTAACCTATTTGAAATTTCTTTGGAATTACTGCCAAATCACCCCAATATTTACCTCAAAATTTATCAAAAATGGCCAATAAAATACAATAAATTAAAAATAATTTAAAATAAAATGCACTCCCATGATCCCTGCACTTCTGTTGCACCCACATGGTTGAATGCACTTATCGTAAGTCACTTTGGATAAAAGGGTCAGCTAAATAAATGTAATGTAGGCTAAATAAACTGTCTTTCAAGTGTCCATGATGGTTGGAGTCAGTCAGTGTCAAATGTCAGTGTGGCTCAGTGTGGGACTGGCAGTCAGTAGCAGGTTTAAAATAATGGCACAAGCTGGTTTCTCTACCTGAAACATGTTGAATGATGTATTTGGAAAGCTGCTTAGAGGAGTGAAAGCCTACTGTAAGTCAAAGCACTGTGTGCCCATATAAGCAGTCAGTTCGTTCACTTCTAGTCAGTTTAGCTTTCATGGTGTAATGTGTGGATGTATACTCGTTTGCTCATCATTCAAAAGTTAATCTCTGCTTAATGTAGACATTTTTGAAATGGAACATTGAACCACCTTGCTGCAGGTTTAAACTAATAGGAACCATCTGATTTGTCGAGTGCATTTACTAAAATAAATTAATTTCTCTCATGTTGCTAGCGAGTGTGTTCCAATCCGCGTACTTCTGTACTTACACTTACTACTTTGAGTGCATAAGTGCGTTCACACTGGGAAGTACGGCAAATGCTGGACACTTTCTACACTCAACTGTCGCCATCTTAGCTACGTAGCGGAAGGGGCGGAGCCACGACCACTATTCAAACATACGTTGATAACAGAATAAAACAATACGTAAACATACCGGTGCATTTTCAGCCAAAAGGAGGACACATCGTAGGCGTAGGCGACGACGTTGGAAACGTAATTTCCACTCCGCTTTCATTTTTTTTCAGAAGATATTTTGGCGGGTAGCGAGCCGCGGTCAAATGTTGTGATCGTCATTTCCGGTCAGTGCGCCGCAGAGTATTCGATTTGAGACGATCCTACCCCGCTGAAATTTACGCACAAAGTGCACTACATTGAAGTGTGCTTCTGGAAGTACGTGGATTGGAACACAGTCACCATACTGTATCATTTTATATGAACTAGCATGCATGCTAGTTCATATAAAATGATACAGTGATCATGATCTCAGTGGTTGAAGTTGTTAGTTAAAAGTCATGGATAGCTAGCTAAATGGTTGAAACGTCCAGCTTCTACTGTGGTAGTAGCCTACAAATACAATCTTTACCAAACCAACCTAATTAGTTAAAGAGTCACAGTTCAGTTGCTTGAAAAAATATCCACAACAAACATTATAACCTACAGTTTTATATAATCAACAACATCCAGTTCAATCAAATGACCACAGAACAAGAGAATATCAACTCTGGCATAATATTGTTAGTAATGTTTTTCCAAAGCATAACTGTTTTACTGTTTTCATTCTGGAGGTGCCCTATCCAGCCAAACAATATACAGTATATATATCCACCTGCTCTCTCTTTTAGTGCCATTTTCAGGTTTTTACACATATCCAGTTTTTTTCTGAAGCAAACTGAAAGTTTGTTTTCATTGACTCTGTCAGTCGAGTTCAGAGAAGGGCACTGGAGACAAGAATATGTTTACTTGTTATTAAAATACTTAATATTTGTCCTTCAGCTGCTTTGAGTGAAACTCAGTAAAGAAATAAATGTGGTGAACTGTCCTGCTTAGGATTCAGTCCATGATATCCTCCCACATTCCTGGCTGACGAACAATAGTGAAAGATGCACTAAAGATACAGTATGACTGGGTTTATTACCTCCGCCAAGGAGGTTATTTTTTAGGGTTTGTTTATCAGCAGGATTACAGAAAAACTACTGGCCTGATTTTTATGAAACTTGCCTCGGGTGTAGCAAGGGCCAAGGAAGAAACCATTAAGTACTGGAGCAAATTGGCCTTGGTGTAGGTCTGTGCTCTCAGAGTGCCCTTCTAGTTTCTACTGTGATCAAAGCTACGATACCGCTCAGTGCACTTGATTTCCCTCCCTTTCTGTAACACATAAGCCTGGATTTTCCACTTGCATTTCCCAGATGTATATTTCCATGTTAAATGCAAATACGGTGTTTAGTATAAAGGGAACGCTTTTAAGAGTTCTTTGTCCTTGGGCGTCTGCTTCTGTGAATCCTCAGTAAAGCAGAGGGAGTCCAAACCAAACAGTGGGAGGGAGAGAGAAACTGCAGTGGAAGGAGATACTCGAGAGAGAAGTAGACAGACTGAGACAAAGATAGAGAGATTCAGACAGAGAGTGTCAGTAAGATAACAAATATTGTGGATAATGCAGTGGTGAAGAGGTCAACATGAAGCAGGAGAGGTAGAAGAGTAGAGAATAAGAACATAGTAGACAAGCGGGATTACTCAGGACTGCAGGAAGGCAAGAGAAGTAGAGGAAAGGAAATGAAAAAGAAGACATTAAAGAGAGAAGATAAAGTAAGAGACATATGCTGACAGGATGCTGCTGGTGGTAGTGTCCTTGGTTCATCGCTCCCCAGGTGGCATTATGATTAATCTTTTCATCGAAAGGGTGTGAGAGCTTATCTCAGATTCAATGAACACTGGCTTATCTCTGAGTGTTTTGCTCATTTGTGCAGCCAAAGCTAAATATTAATACAAGGGGAAAAAATGAGGTAAAGGATTGTCTGTCAGTTTGTATAGCACACACATACTCTTACTGACGTTTTTCTGTCACCTAGTCCCGTAATGAAGCCCTGCAGCCAGTCATTGTTGTCATTTTACAGGAAGTGAATGTGATCTGACCAGTGGTGCATTTTAAATCTCAGCCCGGACTTGTAATGCCAGAGGAGCCAGTCTCTCTCTGGGCTGCGGGCCAAGAGGCAATAGCGGCAACAAGCAGAGCCCAACATAGTAAGAGTGAAAACAGTTTCCACGGCAACAGTGGATGCTGCCGCTTGCTGTCCATTAGGTCAACACTGGATGTGGCCTTGGACGACTTGTTGATGGTCACTCTTTCCTTGATGCCTTTAAGATGGTACACAGGGTAGACTGAGGTCAAGTCACAATTTGTTTTTGTTGTTTTTCATCCGTATTTTTTAGGGATTTACCGATCAGACTTTTTCAGTCACGATACCGATAGCGATACCTGGGCTTTGGGTATTGGCTGATACCGAGTACCAATCCGATACCAGTGTTTAATGAACAAGCTGTATGCCTCGCTGTGTGGAAGTGACTGGGATCATTCTGTTATGTGTAAGGCAACATCAGGCTTGACTTAAACATTGATTTCCTTTCCTTTTGTAAAACAAAATGTAACAATTAAATACACAGATATACATTTAGTAAATTGTTATTTATTATTAAAATAATAATAATATTGTACACCAACAACTTGGCAAAAAAATCTTCAAATTACAATTCAAGTGTGAACCTTTTTAATGCAGCAACCAATTGGTCGAAACTGAAACAGGAATTCAAATTCCAGTCAATAATGTACAGTATATAATATATAAACTAGGGATGCACCAATACCGATACCGAATCGGATATCGGGTTGATACTGACTCAAATAGCTGGATCGGGTATCGGTGACAATGGGGCCAATCTATTATATTTATTCTATGTTTATACATTATATACTGGAATTTGAATTCCTGTTTCAGTTTTGACCAATTTGTTGCTGCATTAAAAAGGTTTACACTTTAAATATAATTTCTGTTAATTTTTAAGATTTTTTTTGCCATGTTGTTAGTGAACGATTTATTATTTTATTAATAAATAACGATTCAGTGAATTTATATCTATGTATTTATTTGTTACTTTTGATTTACAAAATTAGCAAAGCAATGTTTAAGTCAAGCCTGATGTTGCCTTTACACATAAAAGAACGGTCCCAGTAAATGAAGTTGAAAACCAACGTTTTTATATTAGGAGGAAGGTAATTTTCTCCATGGCACAATTCTCAAATATGTCATGATAATACTTTCCACTTTAAAGACATCTATCTTGAAATAAATCTGCCAGTTTTCGTCTGTACGTTTTACAATGTCATAAAAGCCATAACTAAAGATTGAAGAGGCGTTTATGGTACTATATTACCTTTGAGATCAGCACAGAGCTGTGGGTGTATTCTGTGTTCAAGCCGCTGGGTGTCGCTGCTGAGCTGCAGTCGGAGCTGTCCGCGGTGCTGAAATGTGTCCTGAAACCTTCAATGGAAACAATTTCTTTACAATATTATGTTTAAAAATAGTGCTAAATATACTTTTAGAGACTAGTGCATGTTATTGATATAGATTAGGGGCTTTATAGTGATGTTTTTTTTCCTGAATTAATCTACTAATCAAATCAGTTCATGTCATGATGAGTTCACTGCCTGTTAGTATGATGCAGCATCACACACCCCTAACATTTATATCAATCCGACTTGTTTCCAATATAATCATATTTTCACTTACTTATACTTGACTGAGACACTTTTTTATTATTAGACCTATTCAATCCATGGTGTGTTTTCTTTAAAGGTCCCATATTATAAAAAGTGAGATTTTCATGTTTTTTTTTTTTTATTGTATTATAAAGCAGGCTTAAGTCCTATATAAATACTGTGAAAGTATCGAAACACTCAATCCACAGGGAAATTCACACAGCCCGTATTCAGAAACTCTGCATTTGAAACAAGCTGTCAGGATTTCTGCCCATTCGTGATGTCATTCTTGATGTATTGTGTATTCGTGACGAATACACAATATTTAGACCCCTGACACAATTTTAAACGTAAACATTCTAAACGTGTCCCAGTTTATTCCTGGTTGCAGTGTATGTGAATGTCTTCAGCTGACAGGAAGTACACATGGACCCAAGCTGTTGCCTAGCAACACAATTCTGTTGCAATTCTGTTAAAATGTGCTAAAACGGAGCGTTTCAGACAGAGAGGGTGAATATAGGCATATTCAGACAGACAGTATGAGGAAAATAAAAGTTTTTCTGAACATTACAGCATGTAAACATGTTCTAGTAGAAACACAAAATACAAGTATGAACCTGAAAATGAGCACGATATGGGACCTTTAAATAAACAGTAAATAAATATGTGGTTTTCCAGTATGAGTCGTTAGATGGCGCAGCGACAGAGAGCCACTCGCACAATGAGAGGAGAGTCAGTCAGTCAGTGCTCCATCCACCAACTCTACAGTCATGTGTTGTTGCATCCGACGCCGCTATACCTCCAGCAGTGTTATGGATACAATCAGAACTGATTAAAAGGACAGTTTTTGTTCATATTTATTCCTCTGCAGAACCGGAAAGGAGGACTATATATCGATCCAGCAGCTGCTGCTGCAGGACGCACCGGCGGTGAAGTTGCACACGGACGGACAGGTGCTGCTGGGAAGTTGTCTGCTTCGTCACGTCAATCCTCGGCACTGTGGTTGAAAGTTATGGTTTTGACGCTGGTTGTCACGCAGGAGACTCGCACGATGCTGAGGAGAGCCGGCGCTTTCTACGTGTGTGGGAAATGATTGCAACCAGCAGCGACCTTTTCATTATGGTGAGGAGATGTCTTCTCACTTTCAAACCGTTCAGGTGAGCACATCTTCTCTTCAATCTATTCACAACTTGAACCCTTTTTCTTTATTTACTGACATGTTAAATAATAACAGGCTGATTTTATACATTGTGATGGTTGTTTTCTTTTTTATTATGCATCATAAAAAAACTTGCAATTGAAAGGAATAAAGAAAATCTGCAAAATGCAGTTTATGTCTATTTGTTTTCTACAATATATATCAAGTCTCGCAAGTTCAGACCATTCTCATTATTTATTTTTTGTTAACTATATTGTTATTTTGAACCACTGGCATTAATTGGAACAACTTGATGCCCTGCTGTGCTGTAATTAACGTTTGCTTACACAGCTCAAACTTCCACCACCAGCAGAAGCAGCTGGAGAGGAGTGAAAGTGAAAGTGAAAGCAACTCAAGCAGATACAAACTCATTAAAAACTTCCACGTTTGACCAAAGATAGTTTGTACACAAGCTCCAGGGCTCATTAGCATTAAGAAATTAGGAATCACCGTCCCATGGCAGTGTGTGAGTAGTCACACTCTCTCAGGCGTGAAGTTCCCTGATGTTTTACAGCTTTCTGAGTGAATACAGGGGTGTTACACATTATGCTGTCTGCCTGCCTGTGGCTCCAGACCTGATTTAACATGCAACTCCCATGCTGTACGGTTCAGTGGCTGGTCTTCACTGTAGAATCATACACTTGTGTTTCCTCACACAGCATATAACGCTTCCCTGAACATCAAGTCCCAGTTTTTCATCATTACCTCCCATATTGGATAGTAATATGGCACTATCACTCACTCGGGCTCCAGCTGAGCGACTGCAGCCTCTCTATTGTCAGTTTTTCTGCCCTATAAAAATTCAAAAAAGCAAGCTGTGGTGTACAGAATGGAAGTGCGACAATCTGTCCTGCAGTTCTCCCCACTCTATAAAAAGGATTGTTTCCGAGCATTTTTCTCAGCACGACTCCTGAAGCAGTCTCGAGCTAATCGGCCCAAAAGCATTTGTTTTCAAAGCTTGAGAACTTGAGACGTGTTTGCTGTGCAGCCATTGGCCTGTAATTTAATGCTTTTATTTTGGGTGTTAGCTCACTGAGCACAGTGTGAGGCAGAAAACCCATCCGTGTAATGGTTCATTTGAGATGACACAGTCAAGCGAGTACACAATGCTTTTCTCTGGGTTGATATGAACTTTACAAAAAATGTGTCCACGCTCCATGAAGCCTCACTAAGGACTCAGAGTCTCAAAGAGGTCATGCTGACGTTGACCTCTCTTAGACACACATGCCTTGTTTCTAATTTTTCTTTTTATACTTGTACCTCTTTTTCTCATGAGCTCAAACCTTGTCATGCTCTCATGTCACTTAATCACCCCCTTGACTCTGTCTATCTCCTGCAGGATCTTTGTGGTGGGGATCGGCTTCTTCAGCCTGTGCTTTCTAATGACCTCTCTCGGGGGCCAGTTCTCGGCCAAGAGGCCCGGAGATTCCCCCTTCACGGTGCGAGCCGAAGGTAAGCCCGCAGTTACACGTCAGTGCTGCTCGGTCGGCCCTGACTACAACGGCCTGCCTGCGCTGGTAATGAACAGGCTGGGAGCACGCTGAGAGCTTGGCGGGGCTTCCTTGATTGCTGCCAGGGGGGCTGACAGACCTGCTCACTTTGCTCATCATGAATGCGTCGGGGGGTGCATGTCGCCCGGAGAGGCTCCATCTTTCTTTTTTTACACCTGCTTTCATCTCTGCTCAGTGCCTCACATGACCTCGTCCTGACCCACAATAACTCATTTTTAGTAGTAGTGCTAGCAGCTGAAAATGTGTAGAGGCTGAGGTGGAAGTTCTGTTGACCTTGTATGTATTCATGTAGTGCAGATACACTAAATCTTTCATGTAGAGGAAGTAGTTCACCAGTTGAATTACTCTTGTAAAGCGCACTGAAGCAAAAATAAGTTGTTACAAACATGACTTATTACTCTAGCAGTGAAGATTTAAAGGTGAAATTAATAATACTAATTGTGTTAATAGTATATTTATAAGACAGTAAACAGTATTAGAGCTGTGGAATGGGATGTAATAATGGGACAGTGGTCATGTTTTGGTTATCAAAAAAAAAGGTTTCCTTGATAACCAGCTGATTGACAACTTCCTTTAGGCAAATATATTCCTTAAAACGTCCAAATGGCCATTCAAATGTTGCCAGCAACATTGGCCGTGCCTTCGCAGAAATCAAACAAAACAAAGCCACGGCAGAAGCAAAAAAAAAATCCAAACCATTTCCGAGACACCATCCCTGAGAGAAAGTTTTTATCTTTCCCAGCACGTTGCCTCTGTTTGCGCTATGTGCCTCTGCATATAAACCACTACAGCACTAGCCATTTGGGAGAGTCAGTGTTAGCTTTTGGACTTTTGTCTCTCACCTTTTTATCGCCGCCTGGCACAATGTTGACACTGCGTGTCATCCTCTGTGGCGGATACCAGCTGGCACGGGAAGAGGCAATGCAAATGAGGCGAGAGTAATCATTTCATCCTTCTTGAATAATGCAGTCCATGTTCGGGGCCAATCAGTGAACGGCATGGCGCCCTGTGGTTTGCTTGTTGTGCGAGACGTAAAGTGTTGAAATAAATTTTGACTGACTTAAATGATTGTTTTCTTGTTATTAAAACACTGGCTCATAGTTGGAGCACTTCCTCAGGGAAAATCAGTGTAATTCTGAAAGAGTGGTAACGCAGGGGACGTGGTAGCGAGGTGCATCAGGTGTCATCATGGGAGACAACTCACCCATTTATGAAATAGTATATGCAGAGCTGGTTTGGGGAGAGAAAGAGAGAGTGTGGGGTAGGGGGGTGGGGAGGGGGGGAACGGAAGAGCTGTCTGATTAATTAACCACTCTCAGGCTGTAGTCAAGGGAAGGCATTCGGCCTCTAGCTCATTAAACACTGCCTCGCCGCTAACCACGGAGAGTCGAGCTATGTAAATTCTCCCCCTCTCTCTCTGTGTGTGTGTGTTTGTGTACATGTACATGTTTTGGGAATGAGGATTAGCGGCACGGGGAGTTAGCGCAATGAATGAGCTGGGATGAATTGTTCAGTGGAGCAGCAAACTTGATAATACTTACAGTCTCTGCTGCTGGACGCTGTGAAGAGCTACAGGACATTTATGTACACAGCCATGTCGTCAGTCAACATAGAAAATGTGAAAATCTTATAAAAAGCAGTATGCAGTGTGCTTTGAATCTGAGAGCGTAAACAAAATGGCCAGGCTTTGCCGAGAGAAGAGAACCCACCACCCTGTTTACTGCTCGTCTTGTGAATTGCAACGATTGCCTGAAGAGCAAAAGGTGTGAAGGAAAAATATGTAATTATTGTCTTGCAACCTTGTGTTTCTCTCTCCTCTCCCTGCCCTCCCGCCTCCCTCTACCTCTTTCCTTTTATGTTTCTCTCCAGCTCAGTCTCTCTTACCTGTTTTTGTATTATTTTTGTCAAAAATCTTACCTAAGGTGCTCCAAGACTCTTATACCTGCTTTTCAGCTTTGCACACTCAAAAACAAGCTCTATATCCTTACAGATTTCTATGTATAAAATAGTGTTGCACTCCCGAGCCAGAGACACAGAATACCACTGAGTTGCATTTGGATACCAAGTTATATATCCAGTTTTAAAATGCATGCACTTCCCTCATCACTTCCTTTTGAAGGTACAGGAAGCTAATGATGTAGAGTAGAAATATGAGGGGGGACAGAGGGAAGGGATTTTTACCAGAGTGGGAAGCATGAAAGTGGGAAGCGTTTGATCCTAGATATCTTAAAGGCTCCAGAGGTCTACTGTAGCTTTCTAATAAGCTCTTTGAAGACCACCTTCACAGTGTGTCCTTTTACCACAGGGGTCTTATTGCAGCTTTGCCACAAAGGGAGGAATAGGCCAAGGATGCTTTCATTTTTTACCCCAGTCAGAGCAGGACTAAGTGGTTCAGATGTTAATGCGTTCTTTATTCCTACCTGCAAGCTCCATTACCTGAACTGTTTTTAGCTGCCGTCCTCGAAGTGAAAAATATGTTTTGCTGCAGGCAAATAGAGTGTGACATCTCTCAATGAAAGCACATGTGTTCTTCTGTCTTTACCCACCCACCCTGTATTTAAATCCTTGCATTTTGGGTGTGTCCATCTGCGTTATTTTCCATTTTTTTCAATTGTAAACGTCCACTCAGCTGTTAGCAAAAAGCAGTGAGGTTACCAAAGTAAGCTAATCGAAGTTAAAGTCGAAGTGGGGTTGTATGTACAGTATATTCCCACTTTCTGTGAGGTCAAATTATTATTTTTGTGAATGTAGTCTGGTGGCTTTGAAGAGAACGGCTTCAGTTCCACGTTGGAAAGGGCTGTCTGACGGCAAGGTAACGTGGCTGTGGATGGGAGCAGCAGAAAAACATATTTTAGCCACCTAAAAAAGGCCAATCTAAAAAAATCAATATCAGTTTAAATGTAGACACTATATTTAGAATATTTTCACAGCTTTATCTTGCCGTCAGGCAGCCCTTTCCGACAGGACAACTGAAGCCTTTATATCGCTGTCTTCAAAGCCACCAGACTCCATTCACAAAAACAGAGACTTTCAGATCCGAGCTATCATGGCGTCCACACAGCGAGTACATTGCTTAGCTTCCGTTTTTCGTATTTGAATACATAAGGAACACCACTGTGAAGCTACAGAATGATATAACAACCTAAAAAACCCCACAAAAAACAATGGACCCGCCCTTGAATTATGCTGTATGCATATCGCCACAAAAATCTGTTGAAATGGCTCTGGAAAGAATAATGAATCTACATATTTGTGGCTGGACTATACTGAAACGCTGCCTTTTTCCACAAAGTTATAATCCATCACTGAGTCACGTAGCCGAGCATCAGGTGTGGAAGGAGCGTCGTGTTCAGTATCCTGTTCGCTGCGATCCCTTCACAGACTCTGACAGAACTTTTTTTTTATTTCATGGCTCAGCAATCCTCACTACGTGATGCATGAAAATGAGTCTCTCCAGACATTGCTCCTTGTAAGGGTGTGGCATTTTGCAGGTCTATCAAAGCTGTGAAACCTCGGTGCTTCATTTGAATGAAAAATGGGATAAGTAACCTGCTTGAAATAGGAGTGTTTTTCCTGCAGCGTGTGTAGATGTTATGAATAAAACAAACTGATCTTTTTTCGACTGATGCTAGTAGTTAAGAACTGGCAATGCATGTGCAGCCGACTGCCCACTCTGTGTTTGACAAAAAGAGAGGTGTGAATTAAAGATGACTGCTCATTGTTCACTCTTTCACAAGCTCCTGTCACCTGCTGGAAAGACCAGTGATTTTCTCTGGGATTGGTAGGCAGGTACGACAACAACAAGGGTTTTGCTGATTGCTTCTGCCAAGATGGGCAGTTACTAAATTCAACTGCAAACGTGTTTTCTGTGTCTCAGATGACTTTATTATTTTCTGGCTTTGTGGCATCCTGCACCTTTCGTCATTTGATCTATAACATGGTACCTTTTTATTGCTCTTGGTGTTATAATAGACACAATTTAAACAGAGATTACTCTCACCACTGCTGCTTATTAGTCTTCTGTAGGATTGACTGTTGAGAAAAACAGTCGGTGTTGATTTAAATTTGCGCAGAAGTGTTGGTGTAGACCTCGTTTGATTAAATTGTCTCCTGGGGGAAGCAGTGGGAAATTAAGCACTACAGTTTTGATTGTTTCTGTAAATTAGCTGCTGCAGCGTTATTACCTTTATCTGAGTGTGTGGCCATGAAGTGTGTGCACGCACGTGGACATGCAGTACACACATTTGCAAAGGGATTAATGCACACAGAGCCTAATTTAAAAAGTGACAGCACCCTGTGCTCTATCATTGTATAATATTAGCTGAGGTATGCAGGTTGATTTCAGCCTCGTTTGGAGCTCGTGTACTGTATTGTTGATCAGGCATTCAGTCGGCTATGCAGGGTGAGCCGCAAACTGGGTCAGGAAGTTCACTTCCAGAGTTGGTTTAGGTAGCGTTTTCTATTCTTGTTGTTTCTTTTGCATTCATGCAAGAATTGTCTGCGTCAAAACAGGAAATATGTTTATGCAAATGCTCATCATATTTTTATGGTTCTGCACAATCGGAGCATAAAAGAGAATAAAACCAAACTCCCGTCCTGGGAAATGATCGTATGCTGTGACACGCTGTGTGTTTCTGGGGTGAATTTCGGAGTGTGTGTTTTTGATAGGGTATATTAGACACTGAGCTCTGTGTGTGAGTCAGCCTCTCACCTTCTAAGTTGCCAGGTGTGCTTGTAAGGCTGCGATTTTTCTGCGTGAAGTTTAATAAAACAACACCACGCTTCTAACTAAACTCATCGGTCTATGTGTGCATACTGTGGGGACCGGGAGGGTCAAAGGAGATAACTAACGGAAGATTCAGGTTTTAATTGAAGCTACAGAGAAGCATGATTTAAAAAGAAATAGTGAAGGTGGTTTCCCCTTTTCCAGGCTGTCAGGTCCAATAAGAGGCCGGAGCTGCACAGAGGATAAGTGACGCAGGTTTTCTGCTCTAATGGCGTCTGGATATCAGTCGCCCCCTTGCCAAAAAGAGTAAAGAAACTCAATCTCAATCAGCCTTTTTCTGTAATGAATATTTGAATTGGGAGTGAGAGGACATCGGTGCGTGTGTGTGTGTGTGTGTGTGTAAGAGTCAAGATCAGGAGGGAATACATGAATTTATCCTGGTGACAGGTGAGATGATGGAGAGGTCTGACCCAGAGGCCCCTCACTGAGAAAACTAGCCAGCCAGCATGCATATCAGCAGGGATGACAGCACTTATTTATTTGGCTCTCAGTTATGCCAATGGGGAGGAGAAATCAAACATGACACACAGCTGCAATCAATTGTTGATGAATAAATTATTAAATGTAGAGACACAGTCCATTTTATTGAGCTCATGTTAATGTTATATGAGATCTTATAAAGCTATATACACTCACCAGCCATTTTATTAGGTACACCTTGTTAGTACCGGGTGGTCTTCTGCTGCTGTAGCCCATCTGCTTCAAGGTTGGAGGTGTTGTGCGTTCAGAGATGGTATTCTGCATACCTTGGTTGTAACGAGTGGTTATTTGAGTTACTGTTGCCTTTCTATCATTTCGAACCACTCTGCCCATTCTCCTCTGACCTCTGACATCAACAAGGCATTTCCGTCCACACAACTGCCGCTCACTGGATATTTTCTCTTGTTCGGACCATTCTCTGTAAACCCTAGAGATGGATGTACGTGAAAATCCCAGTAGATCAGCAGTTTTTGAAATACTCAGACCAGCCCGCCTGGTACCAATAACCATGCCACGTTCAAAGTCACTTAAATCCCCTTTCTTCCCCATTCTGATGCTCGGTTTGAACTTCAGCAAGTCGTCTTCACCACCTCTAGATGCCTAAATGCATTGAGTTGCTACCATGTGATTGACTGATTAGCTATTTGTGTTAACAAGCAATTGAACAGGTGTGCCTAACAAAGTGGCCGGTGAGTGTATATATTTTACTGGATTCTGTTGATGCCTCGGAAAAAAATGTCTCCAGTACTCCCAACAATAGAAAACAAAAATGCCCCCCTAACATTGTCTACTATTTGAGTTCAACAGTTCGTATGCTATCTTACGAAAAGTTATTTCTCATTTTTTTCCTACAAATTTCCAGCAACAAGTGTAATTTTCCACTTGTCACATGCATACAGTCTTGTCAAAATATAATTCCGTCTTCACAGGAAACAACTTGGTTATGTTTAGGCAACAAAATGACTTGGTTAGGTTTAGGAAAAGATCAGGGTTTGGGTTAAAATAACTACAGATGTGGCGAAACTTAAGTACGGAAGTTATGTGACAAATAATTCAACTTTGACTTCTGGTTTTACACGAGACACGAACAGCGGCCTCCTGGGTGAAAGTCAGGTGTTTTTTGACCCACCCTGCCTTTGTTTGTCGCTCTTTATACTTCCTGGTTCATGATCCCTTGGATATGCATTGATTCCGTGGGATATATACAGATTACAGTGCATTACTGTTGGTTGGTATAGCTATGAACAGTGTGTGAGAACAGCCTGTACTTTTGGTGTGGGGGCTTTTTGTTCTGGCAAGGTTAGTAATTTTCAGCAACTTTATTGCTTCTTTCACGCATCCATTATTTTTTTGTACGTCTGGCAGTTTGGCAGACATGTGTATGTGCCTAGGTGTATGACTTGTGTGTGGTTGCCATGCAAGTGCTGCAGCATTGTCCTCATTTAAAGAAAAGTTACTCATACTCAGCAGGCAGTCAGGTATTTTAACTTGAAAGAGAATAAATCATTTTCTGCACCTTCCGTTTAAGTGATGAGACACACTTTGTGCAGAGATCATCTGAATATTGGAGTCGCTGGTGGCAGAATTAGCCCAGTGTTGTGAGACGGTGTGTTCAGAGCCTCCCTCTGAGAACATGTCAAGCAGCATCTTAAATCCTCGCGCTGCATGAGGCCCGAGGTGGTGACATGCACTCACTGCCACTCTCTCTTGTGAATATGATTTTGTTTGTGGCTCTCTATAAATCAATTGAATGTCACTATTGAAACATCTCCTCCAATGACAGACTGATTCTGACTGTGTTTGGGGATTTTAATGAAATCTACAGAATCTGTGATGACTAAGAAAGATATTCAGTCTGTCATGTTGTTTTCATAGTGATCTATGAATTCAGTTTTGAGAGGCCATATCTAAATGAACCATAGATGGATTAATCAATAAAAGCTCAGGCCCTTCTCACTGTTTGACTTGGACCTGTAACACTTCTATGCAAGCTCTCTGGGGAACTTTTGAACAAAATACGAGTCTGTCAGTCATGTAAAATGCTTTAGCTGCAGTGGCTCAGTATAACGGGTTGGGGACTTAAAAGCGTGATTCGCAGACAGAACAGATAAGGTCGGTGATCAGAGCAGAATTTGTAGACAAAAAGGCTCCGATCGTCAGCCTCTCTGCCCCTCCCTCCCTCCAGCCATTCTCTACCTGTCCACCGAATGCTCTCTGACTTTCCCTCCAGTCCCAGTCACCTGAACCTTCCCCGCCCACCTGCTCACCTGTTTCCACTTTCCCCTCATCAGCCCTGCAGTATTCAGCCCTTTTTCCACTCATTTCCTGCCAGTTCGCTCATGCTTTTGCCTTCCAGCCATCTTAACCTGAGCTGTTTCTGATTTTCCCCCAAGGAGGGTTAGAAAGAGGAGTTGTCACTGCGCCATATTGCGTCATGTCATTAACACATGCGCAGTAAAAATCTGCCGAAACACTCACTAGCTGGTGAACGATCACAGGACATGAAGATGATTGATTTGTTTCACTGAGGCGTCCGCAGGGAGGATGTCAATAGAAGCCTTTATGGGTGAGAATTACAATTCTGCAATTATTGAAAAGATCTTTAATAAAAAGACCATAAATCAATGCTTTCTATTTGAAAAGGTTCTATTATATATTGGCCGCTATCCAATCTAGGGATGTCACGGTACCATAAATCTAGTAGTCATTACCAATACCAGTGAATTTACACGATTCTGGATACCAATTCAATACCATAGCAAAAAAAACAATAAATCCCATGTAATTCAACACACACTCCTTTATTAAAACATTTGAACATTACAAAAAACAAAGGCATGTAGCCTTTAAGTAATAAATAAAAAGAAATGTCTATTAACATTGCAAAACAGAACAGTGGCATGTAGCCTTCAAGTATGTAAAACCAACAATATAGTCTGGATGTCTGTCTTTGAGGTGCTTTGCTAAATTGGAAGTATTTCCTCCTTTGGAAAGAAAAGTACGACGGCACCGTTACTGCACCGCATACTGGGTTTTGTGAATCTATTATTACTCCTTGTAAATCCACCTCGAACGCAAAGTACTTCCATACCCGACTCTTGCTATTTGTTTTCTCAACGAGTTGAGGCGAAGGTAGCGCTTCAGCAGCTGCATCTTTCACGTTTCGTTTTGGGTTTTTTTTTTCCACGCTGTTACGGCGTTCTTCTTCTTCCTTCATTTCACGGCAGATGAGAACACTCGTAAGCGTATACTGCCGCCATTAAATCCGGAAGAATCGCATCTGCAGTACCTCCTCTCCGGTACCAAATGACCATTACAGGCATCGTTTGGTACCGAAGAAAAACGAGTACCGTCACATTTTTAGAATTTTGGTACCGAAGTATCGGTTCTCGTGACATCCCTAATCCAATCGAGCGTACCCAAAAACTCCTGAGCACCTGAGCACCAACCCTTTATCTTTAGCACCGCCTGCTCTAGCCCTCCAACATCACAGCTCCAATTACACTGCACGTGTGTCATACACCACAGCTCAAGACAGTGTCCTAGCCTTTATTTAATAGCCTTGATTTCTCTTTGTTACCTGTTCCTGTACTTTGACCTGTTGCTTGTTCCTGACCTGCTCACCAGCCTTGCTCTCAGGATTCATTTGCCTGTTCGGACTGTTCAGACGCTCTCTCTCTGAAATGA
Organism: Sebastiscus albofasciatus; assembly: GCA_916701655.1. Taxonomy (NCBI): domain Eukaryota; kingdom Metazoa; phylum Chordata; class Actinopteri; order Perciformes; family Sebastidae; genus Sebastiscus; species Sebastiscus albofasciatus. The sequence goes on along the minus strand of CAKAOI010051489.1, from coordinate 87,627 downwards.
CCTGTGACTGGCCAAAGATTCGATTTTCTAAAGCCTGAAAACAGAGCCATGAGGAGGTGCAGAAGTCCAGTTTCCTCTCAGAACACTTCAATTACAATATGCTGAAAGGTTATTATGGAATTTTTTGCCCAATGACGTGAAAAATTTCTGCCTACTGAAGCTTTAAAATAGTGTGTAAGGAACATTAGATCCTGCTTGTAGCTGTATTCAACATGAATTCACATTCTTCAGTCTGGTCAGCGGTCTTCTGTTGTGATTCTAGCAGCCTGTTAAAGTAGAAAATAAAATTCTGTGTGTCACTGCATGTAGCCAGTGAGTCTCTCCAAGGGCAGCTGTTTATAGCTGGTTGGCCAGTGTTTTCGCAGTGCACACAGAAGGCTACAGTACAAATGGCGATCTAATTGGAATTTGTTCATAATATCGATTGGGCTGTGGCACTTCCGAAATTGAGTCGTTAAAGGAGATTAGCTAGCTGCTAAATCGGCCCTTTATTAACCAGCAGATGAGGAATGACACAGAGGAGGCTCTACATTAGCGCACAGATACCATCAGCTCCCGCTTACACCACTGTCAGCGCGCCAGACTGTGCATCGGAGAAAGAAAAAAAAACACATTAGCTGATGTTTCCCAAGAGGCAGCAGGAAGCAAGCGGAAAAAAAAGCAGCGTGATGAACAGTTGATTGCAAACATATATAAGGCTCAGTTCTAAAAAAGAAGTGCGTAGGAAGGGTGTTGGGTCTGGGTAATGGTGATTTACGAGCACAATGTGTGCGAGGAGCATGGTTGTGGAGAAATGTGAGTTCTTCCCACACTTTAGCCCGGAGGCTTTGTTTAGATTTAGTACTGCGAGGACACTGGAGCTGATAGAGGATCCTTCTGAACTTAGCAAATAGTCTGAGTCCACACAAATAAATGTACAGAAGAGTGGTGCAATAATTGTTTTAGTGATTTCGGCGCTCAAGGTTTGGTCTTGTAGTTGCATGCAACAGGTGTCAGGGAGTTGACAGAGTGTGTTTACATGGAAGATACAGTAATATATTACCCTGCAGTGCTTTACTGCTTCATAAATCTCATCCCCTTTTTATATCCTGTGTCATACTTCTTTTAAAATGTTTTGTTAAATTGCTGCAAATCTGAAACGGGAATTCATTTAGTCTGTCTGTGGAAGGAAAAATTGTTGTCTAACTGCTGAATTATTCAAAGCGAGATGTGTTTAGGCCAGTTTGAGTGAAGATATTCTAGAAAAAGAAAATATGTGCAGGCAATAAAGGGAAGAGATTTAAGAGAATATGTGGGCTCTGGACTGCAGCTTTTTTTCCGTAATTCTTGTTTCTGATGCCGAGTGCTTCTCTTCCTTTTTGAAAGCTCAACAACACATACATACACACACACACAGGCCAATAGAAGTGGGTGGTTTTTCCTCTTGGTCCTTATTTTATTTACTGGTGATGTAATACAGTTTCTCCTCGGAGAAAGGTGACTTTCGCTCGGGCAGTGATAAATGAACTCTGACAGGAGAAGTGAGTCTGCACACATTGCAGTTTCTAAAGCCTAATGGGATTGATGAGGGAACACTGAGAGGTGAGGCTTTATTTTCACCCGCTGCCTCCGAGAACAATATGAGGCTGTTGTTGGCGTTCAAACCGCAAATAATTCACTCCCCAAGTCCCGAGAGTGGCATTATTCATCTTGATTCTTTAGATTTTCTTCATCAAAAGCAACTTTTTTGCTGCTTAGAACTCTGCTTTTCTTGAGCCCTTTGGTGAATTTGAAGTGTGTTAATAATTAGGCTCTGCATTGAGCGCAGAGCTTAAGTGTGTTCAAAGAGAACGGTGCAGGATCAGGACCCATGACTCACAAGCGATGCAATGTGGAGACCCGTTTTGACCTCATTGTCTGTAGCTGCAGGCTCATTAATTGACTAGGTGTTTGCTAACGGCATCATCCCGGTTTACCACCTGTCAGGTCGTTAATAATTTGAGCCGAGCAGGAAGACAAAAACCAATACTGTCAGACTAATTTGCCTGTTCCTGTGTTTTGCTGGAAAGCTGGCCCCTGGCGAGCTGCTGCTTTAGTAACGAAGGACAAAACAAAGTAGAAACTAGACTGAAGTGATATTTTTAAAATAAATGGATGGGTTTAAAGATATGACCATGAGTGCACTAAATCATTTCAGAGAAGAAACATATATTTATTTTAAAATATTGAACAGCAAGCAGTTTGTTTTGTTCCCGTGACCTTGTTTTCTACATTACAGAAAGCCAAATATGGTTATATAAAATATGACTTTACATAGAGACACACTGTAGCATGCCATAAAATTGAATCTTTCTTTTTTCTTATCACTTATCACCTCCTTTATACTTTATCCTAACTCTCTTCCTATCTCTATGATTTACTTGAGTAATATTTGTCTCACACTATCTATCCGTCTCTGTGTTTTTCAGTGCTCGGTGGACACGAGTCTCGTGGGGTGCTGAGGAAAATCAGTGACATGCTGGAGGTCATTATGAAGAGGATGGATGCTCTGTCTAAACTGGGTAACACCACAGACACCCACAGGCTGGATGAGCTCAGCTCGGCCCTTGACAGGTACACCTTCTTGTTTTCTAATATGTTTCATGTTAGATACAGCTGATATAAAATGCTATCCTGTACGGGAAGGATTGACCCCAGTTCCCTGAAAGTTTCTGAGAAAGGAAGCACATTACCTGCACAATAATTAGGAAATTGCAGTAGACTGAAAGTACAGTGTTCTTCACATTCTTTCGAGTAATGGCACTCACTATTTCAGCTCATCTCTGAAAAAAAGGATCATTTTTAAAAAACTAGAGGAATGGAGTGAGGGTGGTGTGTATTTGAATGAAATGTCCTTCACGTCGGTGTGTACCTCAGACCCCACTCGAGGGGGTCACTGAGAAAAATTCCTTCACCAATTTCATTGTCCGTGTTGCTTCACAGTTCATTCTTGACCTTGAAAACCACCACAAGTTTCCATTTTGAAGCTGTTCAGGAGCTTTCGATCAAATCACATATTACTTTGCCTGGTTGTATTACACTTAAAATGCTTAGAAAAATAAAAGTTTTAACATCTACAATTCCATGACAAACTCCATCTGCTTGACGAGGATTGTGTGATATGATCGAAAGCTCAAGGACAGCTGCTGAATTGAAGTTTTAGTGAGGTTAATTCATAATAAATTGTGTGTAGCTGTAAAATGAGAAAGTTTGTGACCCGGCAGCCATGTTGAGAACAGTTGAGGAAATACCAAGCCCCGCCCACCAGCCGGAGCAAACTTTCTCAATTTACAGCTAAACAGTACACTAGACTTCTGCACCTTCTTCATAGCTCTGTTTTCAGGCTTTAAAAAATCTAGCCCATGACGGGAGACTTTGGCTAATCACAGGTCATTTTAGAGAGAGAGAGCATTCCTATTGGCTGTGCTCCGGCTGGTGGGCGGTGCTTGGTATTTCCTCAACTGATCTCAACATGGCTGCCGGGTCACAAACTTTCTCATTTACAGCTAATTGGTACACTACAAGATGATTCTGAAAACATTTGAGGTGAGAAATAGGCATTACAATAACAGAGTACTGATTCGTATTTGATCAGCACTGCCTAGTTTGACTGTTTGATCGGAGTTTGCGAGTGATGAACAGCTGCCTACGTTGAATGAACAGCCAATAGGAACACTCTCTCTCTGAAATGACCTGTGATTGACCAATGTCTTCCGTCACGGGCTAGATTTTTTAAAGCCTGAAAACAGAGCCATGAGAAGGAGCAGAAGTCTAGTTATCTCTCAGAACACTTGAATTACAATATGCTGAAAGGTTATTATGGAATTTTTGCCCAATGATGCCAAAAAAAATTCTGCCTACTGCAGGTTTAAGTATTCAGTACGCTGTACGTGCTGAATAGTATGTATGTAGTCGATGAATTTACAGGTGCTATAGCTTGTACAGATTTGATCCAATTATTGCGACAGCCTGCCAGAAAGGACTCTCTATTAACTGACCTAAGACATATACATTTTGCTGAAGTTAAAAACACATCATTTCCAGTTTTGGAGGTGGTCACTGCAGTGTTGTCGGCGGTAATAGTAAGATGCTGTAATAGCAAAGAACAGCGGCTCAAAGCTGTAGAGGTTAAACTCGAGGTGGTCCGCGGAACATTCCGTCTACTTCTCCAGCTCAACCTGTGTGCAAAAGGTGAATTTCATCGGCAAAGTTATGTTAAGATAAAAACACAAAAGCTGAGGAAGGCCAAGTATGAGCCCTGGGGCATCCCAGTAGAGCAGGTCCACGCTGAGAAAAGAGCCTCGCGTTAAGGAAACCCAGTGTTGAAGAAGAAGATATGTGTATGAACAAAACCCCACTGCCAAAGAGACTGCCATATACTGTATATATAGGGAAGAGCAGGGGTCTTGCTGGACAAGTTTTGTGTGTGTGTGTGTGTGTGTGTGTGTGTGTGTATGTGTGTGTGTGTGTGTGTGTGTGTGTGTGTGTGTGTGTGTGTGTGTGTGTGTGTGTGTGTGTGTGTGTGTGTGTCTTCTGCGGTTGCCGTGGCAACAGACCTTTCCTCATGCCCGCACCTGCTCAGGGTTTGAGGAGAGGAAGCTCCCTCCTGTTTTCTGCCTTTGCTGTTCGTTTCGCTCCTGGACATCGCATCCCTCTTCCTCGCAGCCGGGGAAATATCGCTTCTGAAGTCAACTTCAATAGAGCCTGCACTGCCTCTCACACAATAATGTAACCACCAATGTGATAATATATTAAAAGGTATTGTAATACTATTTTACAATATGTCTGGCCACTGTGTAATTGATGCTGACTATAAATGATGGAGAGATGCGACGCCTCACCTGGGCTGCTTTTCCAAAAGCCTGGGGGAAATATTTATTGTATTATGGCCAAAACGCTGCATACATTTATATGTGTCTGCAGTTTTAGTTTACTCAGGATTTAATTTTCTCTACAAAAATGCCTCGTGGTTTAACTCTCAGTCATATAGTTTTTACAATCATTTAATTGGCCTCTCAGGGATTAAACTGGAAAATGTTACAGCGACAAAGGCCAAATAGTTTTAAAACTGTCCTGGTGGTAACAGCGTATCTCACACTAACACTTCTCGGCTACCCTTTTACCTCATTCAGGTGATTAAAAAACTCTGCATGGCTCAAGGTCAGGGGTTGACCCTGGAGATTAGTGTGAGATCTTCAGGCAGGAGAAACTTTGCCCAGCTGGTATATCGTTAAAAAAGTAATTAGGTTGTCCTCTTGCTCTTCACCAGCTGATAGCCCCTCCTGGGTCAGAGTCCCTGCAGTGTAAATGTGGGATGGTTCTGATCACAGATGTCTGTCTGCACAAGTGAAAGCTTCTGTGCCACTGCATAATAATCATAACTATGTGTGTGTGTGTTACTGTAATGTATGTCTGTGTAATTGGCAATTAATTTATGCTGACCTGCTAGTTTAAAGTATAGACGAGAGGGTTTGGCTACCACTTGCCTCCTGGGCACCACATGTAAAAAATGAAATTGCGGTTTAGGATTATGTTAAGTTATGCATATAAGCACAGTTAGATCGCTGTCCCCTGGCACACTCGCAGAAATACATGCTGCCTCAATGAAATCACAGTTTTACTGCTTGATCTCAGAACCACCGTTCCATTAGTTCTCGTGAGTTTCCACGTTCGAAGCTCTTTAATGAGCAATGTAAATTCCAGAAATACTACTACGTAACAAGAAGGCTCATTAAAATAATTCATTTGTGTGTTTGTTGTCATGTAAAACAGGGCAATGATGCAGTAGTTCCATCTATGAATGTTGGTCGATCATAACGCAGGCAGCACACATCATTAAGGCCGCAGTTGGTAACTTTGAGCAAATATGATAAAAAATGTATTGTTTATAAAACGGGCACTATATACTGACAGTAGTGGACCTTACTTTGGAAAAAATATGTAGTCAATTAGGAGAGACAACTATTGTTTTGATCCCATTGGAATTGCTCCATGAATCACACATATGATGTTTGTCAATTTAAAAGATAATTTTGCAAGTCAAGAAAGTCTCAGTACGTCGTGGATTTGTCATAGTATCATTTAGTTTTGTGTGAAACCGCTCAGTGAACTACATCTCTCGTCTCGCACAATATGTCACACACTAGCTAGCTACACTGTAAACAATTTCTGTTATTTTACAGCAGGATTTCAACAGTATTAACCTGTTATTGCTAAAAACAGTGCTTTACTGTTAATACAAAAGAAAACCTGTTAAATTATTTTAACTGAACTATAATGCATTCTTAAAAAAACATCACTTTACTGCTGATCAACTGTCTAAAGTATCATCAGTAACAGTTTCATGCAGTATTTTTTTAATTCTGGGACCTGATCTGCTCATGTGAGGCTTGTACATTGTACATGATTGTAAAATCAGTGAATTAGTTCTGAAATGAATCGTGAAATCAGTGAATTAGCTTTACTGTTCTTCACTCACATGTTGTTCTGGTTTGCAATCTGTGCTTGTAGCCAGCTACAGACAGACATTTTCGGAAAAGTGTCAACAAGTCTATTATAGCCTTTTTCCTAACAAGTGCCTTTAATTGTATTTTGTGTGTAAGTCTATTCATCTAGGCAAAAAATAGTGTTTATTAAAATGTATGTAAAAAATACAACCAAAATAGTGCATTAAAACAAATCAGTAAGATAATGTAAAAGAAAGGTGAAAAACATCTATATAATGTATCTTTAAACAGTAAATTAACTGTAAAATACTGTGAAATTAATAAAAAAAACAACCAGTTCAAACAGTATTTTTCATTAACAGTACAAAGCTGTAAATTTCAGCGACAGTATAATAAAGTTAATTTTACAGTAACATAAAGGCAACCCAAAGGCTGCCAGCTCTTTACTGTTATTTTACTGGGAAATTCTTAACAGTGTAGCTAACTTAGCTATGTTCCACACACAGATGAAACATTATCTTACCCGATGTGTTTTATCCAGCGACTCCTGGTCTTTTTATCAGCCGGAAGAGAAAGGGCGAGCGAGACCCGTTGCTGGTGTGAGTACATCCCAGTACGAAACACACAGGCATCGTAACTTCAGCAAGAGAGACGCCACTTGCTTTTGGGTGTGTCGTCTTTCTAATTACATATTTTCACAGTCTGATACTTAAACAATTTTACAACAAACTGAGACTTTCTTGACTTGCAAAATGATGTTTTAAATTGACAAACATCATACGTGTACATCATGGCGCAATTCAAACGGGATCAAAAAAATGTGTCTCTTACCATTGACTGCCGTACATACTTTTTCCAAAATAAGGTCCCATGGCGATCCAGCAGAAGGAGCTGAACTTCACCTCTCTATGGCATTTGCGATATTTTATTGCGCCTGAACAAAAACAACCAATCAGAGCCGAGTATAGTCTCTAACGCATCTGTCAATCGCTGCTCACAAACTCTGATCAAACTGTCAATCTAGGCAGCGCTGATCAAATATAAATCAAGATGCTGTTACTGTAATGGCTATTTCTCTCCTCAAATATTTTCAGAATTGGTATTTTAGTGTGCTGTTAAACGAGAACGTTTTATGACCCCGCCCACCATGTTGAAAACAGTCGAGCCATAAACCAAGCACCGCTCACCAGCCGCAGCAAACTTTTCTAATTTTTTTCAATAGGAATTGGATTTTATTCCTCAGAGGTCTTTCTCAGGAATATTTAATAATGCATTGCATAAATCCATTAACCATTAATGCAGGTCGTTGCAGTGCATTCCTAAGGTGTTGCGGCAAATGCTAAAACATTTACCCTCTTTTCTTTTGAAGTTCATTGTTACACAGAAAGATAACATTTGGTCAGATGATGTCTCTTCTCCTTTTGGTGTTTGCAGCTTGTAGAGCCGATAGAGCAGATACTATACATCATGTATAGTATATGCATTCATATATATATAACTCTGGGGTGAGATGAAACTTTAAGACTGAGCTCCTGGTCTGAACAAAGTTTCAGATAATTGGCTGTTCTCTGTTTCTTCATAGACATGTTACCGATTTCCCAAATCTCTTAGATCTATAACACTGTCTTGTCTTTATTCTCTCCGTGTTTCATCCCCCATATCTCCTCATCCATTGTAAATATTGCTTCCTGATTGTTTTGCCAACAGCTTTCAGGCCACAGAGGTCAAGTGCAGTGAAACACATTTGCTAACAACCTAATTGTCTTCTGTTTTCATTTCCCCCCGGGGACTCGCTTTAATATGCCAAGCTACTTTTTTTTTTTTATCTTAACAAATAAATTATCTGTCAGTGTTTTAAAAGCTTTTTTCGATTTCACGCCTCAAGTTCTAGACAATTAGCATTTCTTCCACTACTTCACACTCACTGTGAAGGCTGGAAAAACAACAAATACAGCTGGATGGAAGGGAGCAATAAAATAAATATAGTGTGTCCTCTTTTCTATTGAAGGTGCCCGATTGCAGTTTTGAAGAGAATTAAAAGTCATTACAAGTGTTGCCGCTGGAATAATTTGAGATGTCCTCTTTGTCTTTTGTGACGGGCGTGATCAGGATTCAGCCCATCGGGCTGGTGGAGCGGATTCAGGCCATAGCCCAGAACATGTCTGACATGGCGGTGAGGGTGGAGCAGATCCTACAGCGCAGCATGGCCAGCAACAGAGGTACCACACATCCTGCCCACTCACACACCTGGAGAATACCAAATATAGCCGTAACCCCTCAGATGAATCGCCCCTGTCCATTTCAAATCCATCCAATCTCGAGACACTTTTTCCCCTCTGCCCACATAAGCCCGGCTGTCAAGCCTGGATCCAGCCCGACACTTGAATGCACAATTTATGTCTGACGTCGCTGGTTGATCATATAGAACACGACAGACATTATCCACGGCACATTACCCGTTCAAATAGCAAGCCACTGTTTGTGTCAGGGGTGTACTTCACAGTACGGTGCTCCATTGTTGCTGCCATATCACAACCACACGACTACAGGATGTTTAAAACATGATGATGAATCACTGCCCAGTTAATGGGATCCAGGCATGTCAGCTTTCTTTATTAGCCTTCACTCCCAATTTCTTTATTGGGCACAGAATAGAAATCGGACGGCGCGATTTAATTCGCAATTCAATTCCACCCCTCTATTCGCTACGTTGCACTTTATGACTGAAAGCTATTCACCTCACTGTCTCATTAAAATGTATCAGATAATTTGCCTGTTGTCACACCGTCTGATATCATTTAAATAAGGCTGATGTGAACCTGGCTAAGTTTTGACAGCAGCAGGCAGCAACACTTTTCATCGTGAGAGGTCTGCCGTTATCATGATAATCAGACAGAATGGCTGGCAATTATTTGTCTGTGATTGTGCTCTCCGACGCTTGGCAGGATGCTGGCGGAGGAGCTGCAACCGCTCCTTTAATTAGGCTCACTAGTGCCGGGCTTCGAGGAGAAGAAAGGAGGGGAAAAGGAAGGAGAGGATAGGAGAGGCAGGGAGAAAAGAGGAACGAGTGAAAGCGGCAGAAAGAGACAGGAAAGATGGGATGAGAAGGGGAAAAAGAGGGGTTTGTGATTTTTATGAATCACACTAATGCAGTCTATCTATAGAAAATCCAGTGAGTGGGATGGAGCAGAGACTTGGCCATTCAGCAGGGGAGGCCAAGCTTTAACTGGAGCTTGTTAGCTGGCTCTACTCTCTAATTTATCTCTGTTCATCCCAAAGGCTGCAGGGTATACGCTGTGATGCAAAAGACAAACAGACTTAATGCCCAGGGGAAGCGCTGTAAAGACCTGTTTGATCAATATAAGCCCTGTTCAGTCTTGGGAAGTCCAACGCTAATGATAAGTCTATCTATTTATACATATAAATGGTATGAAGCTGGGTGTTGTATTGCAAAATTAAACCTTACATAAAGTCTGACAGAATTTCTAGATAATTGATCACAACAGATACTGAATGTAAAAACACTGTAGATATGTTGGATGTACATTGCAAGTTTTATAACCGTCCTCTACGTGTCTGACTTTTGTGTCTGTGTGGGGAAAAAAAAAACAACAATGCAGCTTTTGTGCTGATTTGTGTCGATGTCTAATGGGTGTTGTCTTTTTGTTGGCGCGCGTGTGTATAGGCTTTGATAAATACCCTACATTTTTCTTTTCTCCAGTCAGGGACGGAACATTAGGACAATGTGAGGTTCCCAAAGATCCCCGTTATCCCGACTGCCCCAGCAAGATGGATGTAAGTCTTCACACTGAATCTCACTTAAGTCCAAACAATTTCACACAGAGAGCGAATTCCCCCCCAACTGTCCTTCCTTGGGGACTCACCTTGGTGGTGGTGGTGGTGCAACATAAATTTAGTATAATAAGATAAGAGGATGTATAAAGGCGGTTTGTGGAGAACTGGGTTGTCTGAGTGACAAAGAAAAACAGGAAAAGAAAACAAAAGGTGGTTTTATAAACACGCTGCGTACAGTATATGATTTACATCATACTTGCCAACACTCTGGATTTTCCCAGGAGACTCCCGTTCTTTATTCTCCTCTCCCGGGTTCTTCCCAGGGTCACAATTCTCCTGTTTTTCCTCCTGATTTTCACACCCTTTTTCCCCATTCGTTATCTCAACTTGTTTCTGGTACTGTTTCTGGTAGTGTATATAAGCCCTACTGTTTCCGCCTGGATGACAATAGAGCTACACCAAATGTCTTATCCCTGGCAGAAGAGAGCTGTTTGCGACCCAACACGATTTGAGCTGCGCTCGCTGCACATCGCAGCGTGCAGTGCCCCAAAGTTGGGCTTTGCTTGACACAGTGAAAAGGCGTCGTGGTGCGACACAAGTCGTTAGAAATATTGGGTTTTAGAGCGCGGTGGTGCCGTTGTTGCGTTGTCTCTGAGTGAGAGACGGAGAGAGAAATCAATAGTACTAAGAGAAAGTAATATAGTCAAGCAGGGGCAAAAAAAATTATAAAAACTGATGAATATTACCTAGTTTATGCCAGAGATTCACACAAGTGCACGCCAGAGGGGTGAAGTTTCAGTTTTCTTTCCTGAGAATTATATTATTATTATTAAAAGAAGGCCTATTTAACATAAAAATGCTGCTGCAGTGTACTTCAATTCTCTAAAAGTCACCAGAATGCAGGAAACAAAGTCTCTGAAACTCATTTTTTCCTGTGCAGGACCTCCAAGTTTTGAAATCCTCCCTATTTTTGAGGTCTCAGGGTTGGCAAGTTTGATATATATACATTGTGAGCATTACATCCTATATCAGCAGCAGCCACAGCAGAAAACTGCAGTGTGTACAATACAAGCATAAACGATACAGCATGTCCAAAGTGTGCTTCCTTCTGCTAACACGTGTGGAAATCGGTGAAGAAATGTAATAAGAAAAGCTCAAGATTTGAAGACGAAATGTGTGGAAAAATATGCACCTTCTGTTCAATATATAACCGTAGCTAAGACGTAGTATAGAAAAACAAACAAGGTGCACTGTTGTTTATTCTTAGTATCACAATTATCATGTTTATGCATTAAGTAGGTCTCCATAAATATATGCCAGTCAGTCCCACAGCACATGAATGCACTATACACATACAATATGTACAAATTGGAGACAGTTTATTGTTTGTGTGGGCGGTACAAGTCACCCGCTTTAGTATAACCTCACAGTTTCAGGCGTTGTTGAACAGAAAACAGCTTAAGTTACGTCAGCAAAATACAGAGGACGCTGTACCCTGGAGGGGGAGTAAGATGGATGCTCCATTAGCTCCCTACCACCTCATGAAAGCCATCCAGCCTAATAAGAAAACCAGACGGTTTTAAGTACCCTGTCTGCTTCCTCTCCTTGGACACTCTTTGCAGCCTACGGTGCGTGTCGGAAAATTAGTTGACCTGAACGCCGCAAACAAAATCTGCCCTCTCTCTCTCTAACGTCTTCATCCCATTAAGTTACCCTGCTGGACGACCTCGTCGCGCTGTTTTGCTGACTCCACCTGTGAGCGGGAAGCCATGAAAGCTCTGTCGATTACCTGGGGTACTTGACCACAGAGCATCAAAGGTTCATGTAGTCTGCTTAACCCAGATAACGTCTTATTAATAACATTTTTTTTCTGTGCATGTACCTCACATTAAAAGACCAGAGGCATCAAATTGAAGTTAAAATGTGAGAGTGAAGAATGACAGCAGAGAGTTTCAAAATGATGAGAGGATACAAGGGATGCATTTTAAACCAGCCTTTAGTCAAATGTAAGGATTTGCTAATACCCAAGTAGTGCCCTAAGAGTGTTTTTGAGAGACAACCATTTGGGTTTTTGTCTTCCAGTGGATGCGCGCCCGTTGGACCTCGGACCCATGCTATGCTTTCTACGGTGTGGACGGCTCCGATTGCTCCTTCCTCGTCTACCTGAGCGAGGTGGAGTGGTTCTGTCCCCCGCTGGCCTGGAGGAACCAGACTGCTACACCCACCCTGAAGCCTCCGCCCAAGAAACAGGTAACACAACATTTCCATATCATAAGTGTTTTAATTTCACAACACTGTTGGCTCAAGGGGGGAAAAATAGGAACAGAGCAGAGAGACTTTAATCCAAGTTCCTTGAAAGCAGAAGCAGCCAGGAACACGATATAGCCTGTTTCTCAAGTGGGAGGCCAACAAGGGAGCGTGTCCTCGTCTGTCTCTGCACGAGAGACTGCTGGTTCGTTTCACACCTGTTCAGAGTGAAGAGAAGATCCTGGGGAAGAAGTATAAAACTCTCTTAAATGTTAGCTGGGAGTGAAAAGACCCAGCTGACGACGCATGTTAGTGTACACTCTTCACGTGCCAAGTTAGTCATAGTCATTTGAGAATTGAGAATGACAAAGAAAAATATAAACAGCACACTGCAAAAAGTCTCTCGAAAACAAGAAAAAAAGCAATACAATAGGGGGAAATATCACTTTAAATAAGCAAAATGATCTGCCAACAGAACAGGAAGATTTCACTTGCCAAGATTTTGTAAAACGAGTAAAAATATGTAGTCTCAAAGAATCCACAGACGTCTTAAAACCAGTACAGCTTCACTCAAAACAAGTACCGTTTTCTAGATACAAAGAAAGATTTAAGATTGTCTATCTCAATATGTCTTGAAATACAGCTATATATTTAGGAATTACATCTTAAAACCAGTGCAGCTACACTAAAAACAAGTATATTTATCTAGATAAAAATAAAAAATTTTAGATATTTTTCCCAAACCCATTAATATCAGCAGTCATAGGTTTTGTCTCTTTTAGACAAGCCAGCCAAATCACAATTTTCTGTCTCCACAGGATGCTAAACACCAAGGTGCAGTTGAAATCCTGCTACTGTAGATTTGGTAGCTTGACACTGACGCTACAGAGTGCTTTTTACCTATTCCCCCCAAGTTCAAGGAGAGCAGTTATTGCTTCATCTTTTGATCAATAGCTCCTGGGAGAATCTGAATAAGTGCACACCGTCTCTCACAGGGTGCTGCCTGTCACTCCCGGTTTTCATTGCTGTTTGCCTTTCTGCATCGTTTGGTTCTTATTTTCAGCATCAACAGATGATGCATTGTGCTGCTTCCAATCACTCCTCCCGGTCTATCCCACCGTTCGCCCCCCGCCCCTCCCCTCCTCTCTCTTTCTCCCCAGAGTAATGTACAGCCGGCACGATGGGCCCTGATGTGAATTCATTCTGCAGTCCTACCTTCTGCTCTAATTGCCAGACTGTATTCACTGAGACTAATCCCAAGGCTTCCCTTGGGTACGCTGCATTTTTTGCTGTGCCGCACACAAAGTTGCTCTTGAGAGCAATAATTCACCTGCATTGTGAGAGTACAGTACGGCTCTGCATATTGATTTTGTCTTTGAGAGAGTGCGTGCGTTTTGAGAGAGGCAGACAGTCTGCGTTTGTGCGCATCAGATTCCTCTTCTGTGTATTTCTAAGCCCTCTGTGCTCCCCCATGCAGTTACTCCATTGATTAATACTCGCATGCTGGTATTGCGCTGTGATGCAGTGATTATAGTGGGCAGAGGAGGCGATGTAAAATGAGAGCAGACTATTTATGAGGATGATCCAGGAATCCCTCAGGCAACCTGTCTGAGAAGCCTAGCCACAGGGCTCTGGCAGCTAACAGGATATGACAGGCTCTGTGTGCTACATACAGTCTCCTCTAATAAAAAGAAAACGGCCTTATAACGACGTTTCTGGTATTCACATTTATAAATCTGAGCCTGTTCTGTAGTGTTTTCTGGAGTAGAACATCTGTACAAGGTCTTCATAAAGAAAGGAAGCACTGGGTTATGAAAAGAAGTTCTCTACACTTCTGATCCTCTCCAGCTATTTTTATTGTTCCTGTCTTCCAGGCTGCTTTCCAGTCTGACATCGGGGCTCTGCTGGAGCAGGTGGGCACCGGGAAGGAGTCACTGAGCTTCATGAAGAGACGCATACGCAGGATGGCAGCACAGTGGGCCTCTGCCGCTCGACGGCTGGATGACAAGCTCCGCAACCACTGGAGAGAGCAGAAAAGGGTGAATATACGAGGCACACACACACACACACACACAAATACGCTTCGGCACACACTGGAGGATGAAAGTGTGGAATGAGAGAACAAGTCAGTGTTGTGGTTTCATCTTTTCAAAGCGTTGTGGTCGCAAACAGACTGCAGATGACGAGCCAGTAAAAAAAAAAAAAAAAAGTGCTTTTCTCACTTTCAACTGATTTTTTTTTCTGTAAGTCTGGAAACATATTCCTCAACTCCAAATTTAGGCATGAAAGAGAGAAAAAAAAAACCTCTTAGTACAGGATGTTTTGGATCAAACATCAGAAAGCCAGACAGTCCTTTAATGGCCACATGCTAGGCTGCTAAATTACCAGAACAGCAGCGAGTTTGTTGGACTAACATGCTCGTTTATCTTCAGCTACACGGTGTGAATGTTGAGTTACAGACATACAGTAAGTAGATAATGATGTAGAGAGTAACTCCTAGCAGGCATTGATTGGCTATAGTGCACTTTCACTACTGACATTTATTACAAGGACATTTCTACAAAGTGTCAAAGAGTGCTGCCTGCTGGAACAGACGTCTGATGAAATGACATTAGACCCCTCTTGGCGTATATATTAAAACCTTTACAAGACACTATAACTTGTAAGGAATTAACCCAGAAAGGTGTTGAAAAATATCCTGTAAATGGTTCAGAACTTCCCACACTCAGTGATCCAAACCGCTACACTTTCATCCCTCAATTGCCGAGTTATTTTTGCATTTTGGCGGCTCTTTGATATGTTGATGACACATGATGATTTGTCTGGTTTTGAAATGAAATGCTGCCAGTGGGGTGCCAGCAGTCTTCGTTCGCTTTGAGCTTCTCAGCGTTTTTTTTGGTCCAGAATATACTGGTAAAAATAACCCCGCTGTTAAACTCTCAACCAATCAATCAGTCCACTTTGTTTCAGACCCACAGAGATTATAAGAAATGAAATAACTCCAACATAATGTGTGCAGCTTTTAGTCTACCTTATCCACTCTACACTCACATTTATGTACAACATAAGGTTCCTCATCACTGCCTGACATGTGGGAGCATTTACGCTGACGGACATATGACTAACACTGTAAAATAGTGTATAGTGTGGGTGTAGAAATAGTGTTGCACACACCACAATATCCTCATTGCAACACTATTTTTACACCCACGTTATAGGTGAGCAGTGAATGACAGCATACAGTATTTTGAAAGATGGAGACCTTCACATCTGTTGAACACATGTGGAAAGTACTGTATGTATTAACTAGAAAATATACAGTAATCCTGTTCATGATGTATACAATATCTTATCTTATCGTCCTGTATGTTTCTGTGGACTGGCTGTGGAAACAAATATCCCTCAGGGGACAAATAAATCTAAATCAAATCATTAAAGGGACACTCCATCCATTTTACAAATTAAGTTTAGTTCAAAGAGCACTAATCGACCTATGAAAACACTTGTATAATGTCTTCTGTGGCTGTGGAGGAGCTTTCTAAAGTCTGAAAGAATCACCCCAATGATGTCACAGTGACGTCATCAGTTATCTCGGCATGTGCTTGAGACTTCACATTTTAGCAGTTTGCCTGCTTTACTAACTGGAGATGCGGGGTTTGAAAGAAGTGGGCCATTACAAGGCAGGGAAAGTCTAAAGGAAGACTATCCAGTTGCATCATGGGAAGTGTAGGATCCAGTGTTTTGGGAGCTTGACCCATACTAGGGACTAAAAGTCAGGATACCTCAGCCTCTTTTGGTTCGATTCAGACTTGGGCTGTCAGAGTTAAAATGGGTTCTCTGGGTACCCACGAGTCTCCTCTTTACAGACATGCCCACAGCTGTTGTTGCCTGTTGAGCTGCAGTTTGCCATGTTATGATTTGAGCATATTTTTTATGCTAAATGCAGTACCTGTGAGGGTTTCTGGACAATATTTGTCATTGTTTTGTGTTGTTAATGGATTTCCAATATTAAATGTGTACATACATTTGCATAAAGCAGCATATTTGCCCACCTCCATGATGATAATTAAGATTATTAAATACTTGATAAATCTCCCTTTAGGGTACATTTGGAACAGATAAAACATGTGTGATTAATTTGCGATTAATTGCGATTAACTATGGACAATCATGTGATTAATCGCGATTAAATATTTTAATCGAAAGCCCTAATTTTGACTATTCTTTTTTTTTAATTGTCACTTGTGAGTGTCCTAATATTAGTTAAATTATGACCAAGCTATTTGACCGCATAAAGTTAATTTTCTCCCCTCTTTACATCTTACATCATATTGTCGTCGTTTTGTTCTTTTTACCGTTAAATCTGATGTCAAAGTCAGCACCCTAGTAGGAACACACTGTATAATGAATCCATATGTATAAAAGGATTCATTACATAAACATTCTCAAATAGGCCCCTGTGTATTTCCTGTTGTAATGTTTGTTAATGCAGTAGATGACAGGAAGTAAATTTGGACCAAAGCTGTTCCCTTAGCAACAGAATGGCAATGAATAGGTCTATAAAAACAAAAACGTAACGTTACCTGGGGGCGTTTCATGTCTCTTTTGCCTGAAGCCCTGTTCATCTGTAACATCTGTGACTCGTTTATGGAGTATCATATTAATAAAGCACAGTGTTTTATCATGTGTAGGTTTGCTTCTCATAGTGAAGAGACTGAGGACTGTATAGTAGATCTCAGTTTCACCATATCTTTTCACTCAGAACATATAGACAGCTCTCCACAAACCCCTCTGTAGCTGAAAAGCGGCTTGATACTCCAAAAGCTTAAATGAAACACGAGGAATGAAAGACTTTAATTTGTAGTGTTTTGCTTTTTGTAAACCAGTTGACGGTATCCTGGCATTCTGCTGTGTGTGTGTGTGTGAGAGGTTTTTCATCAGTTTCTTTCATCGGCCGGTTTTCAGTTGGATAAATCAAAGCCTGTTCTGTTAATAACTCTTCCAAAATGCCTGCTTTGGTGTGTTTGACAGTAATAGTTGCTGTCCATTAACCAGACGCTGAAGGCTTGGCTTCCATCCCTGAAACAGAAACACAGAATTAGAAAGATTTGAGGAAAAGAGAGATGTTATATGGAATGTGTTATCCAGACTAACATGTTTTTTTTTCTGCTTCCTGATCTGTCTTACTGTCCTTAGTGTGCACTGTGCGTTAACAACCAGCTCCTACTTTACCCTCTAATACTCTTGAGATCCATGTGGTGTTTGAGTCGTGAATCATCAGTGTCATGTTGGTTAATTTGATCAGGTTGGAAGCACAATGATTTGAACATGATGATGAGTGACCAAACAAACAGTTTGCAGGCTAGGTGGCTGCTCACTTCATTAAACAGCATTTACAGTAAACATACCTGCAAAATGTCACTACGGTCCATTTAGATGCTGGTGCCGTCCTCACTCTTCAGCACCACTCCTAACAACAAACTATCTGCCAGTAAAGTTTGTTTACTCTGTCTCCGGTTCTCCTGCCGGTGCCGGTATGGGAGAAAAATTTTAACAGGAGTGAGACTCTGTTCGAGGGGGAAACAGACTTTGACACAAGACTTTCTCTCAGTCTGCCAGCTGCCGTCAATCAAACCCCTAACATTTTTGTCACTGAGAGCAAAGGGGGCATTTCTATATTTCCCCAAAGACCTTCTTCTTTTCTTCTTCCTTTCAATAATAAAAACCATTTGCCAATAATAATTAAACAAAACTTGCAAAAAAATAACTAAATATGATTTCATTTGGACTTTTCACAGTATTCAACAGTAAAATATTTGAGCCCTGTTTATTTTCTATTTATTCCCTTCCTGTCCTCCACCAAACAGGATATTTTTTTTCCCCGACCACATTCGGCATGGTTGTTCGGGCGGTGAGTTTTACATCTGACATGTGTCATACATGTGTACAGCGCTGCAGACTAAACAGCTTTGCGGCTCACACGAGGGAAATCCTTTGTGTCAGCAGTGTAGGAGATGAAATATTGGATTGGATTGGAATTGGTAGCAGAACTGAATAAAAATGGTATTGAACCATATCTAGTTATAAGATTTAAGTCTGAAAAAGCACCCATTTGAAAACCAATTTATCCCAGTCAGATACGTACTGGACCACCAGTGAAATCTAGATGCTAATTTAACTTTACGCCCCTCAAAACCTCATTAACATCTTTTTTAAACCAGGCCTTGTTGATATGAAAAATTAATCTGCAGCTCTATTCAGAAATTGATTTTGGGGAGATGTCTTTTCTGTTTGCCAGTTGGAAGACTAAGGACAGCCTGGCGACTGGTATGTCTGTCCAAACAGGTGTCGGAAGGGGTTCATGTTGATATCTGCAGTGAAAAGGTGGAGTGAATTCACTCTCACACCTCTAAACAAATAGCTGAATAAATGTGTGGTCTAGTGGATGAATAAAATGGTGTTTTTTGGAAAAAAAATTAATTGAGAAAAAAAAAAAATTTCTGCCATCTGTTGAAAAAAAACTAATTTCATTACATAATTAACAGCCTGGAAATTCCATCCTTCCACATCGGCAATTAAACCGCTCGTGTATCGTTTTGCATATCAATTAGCCCTCAGCGGGTCAATTTTCATTTCAACTACGTGCACAGTTGATTGCATGTCTTAGGAGTTGCATTGGTGTGACTATGCTGTCACTCTGCTTTCATTGGATACTCAATTATATTTAAAATTTGACACCACAGATCCATGCCAAATATCTGAATTTATTCCTTTGAAGTGTTTGCAAAAATTGCTCACAAAAATCTCAATTATTCACCACACCAATTATTCAATGGAGATTGTCTGAATATAAAAATAAAAAGATGATCTAAATAATGGCTTGTTCTCTACAATAACAGCGTTGAAATGGTTTTAATACATTGCATGAGCAGAACACTATGCCGTGGTGCTCTGCACCCCTCTCTTGCCTTGACTTTTCCCCTTTTCATTCTACACTCAGATTCTAGTTCATGTGGGCTTTCTGACGGAGGAGTCTGGGGATGTCTTCAGTCCCAAAGTGCTGAAGGGGGGTCCTCTGGGCGAGATGGTGCAATGGGCCGACATCCTCACAGCCCTCCACGTGCTGGGACACGACCTCAAGGTCTCGGTTTCTCTCAAGGAGCTGCACGGGTACGTTTAGATTTATTCCTCTCTGATCATACTGTTTTCTCATGTTTTTTTCAAGCTGTAGGCTTCAGTCGATGTGCAGTATTCAGCTTTATGTGGTCATGTTTCTCCCATCCATATTTAATGTGATATTCTGTGGGGCAGCAGCGCAGGAATCATCTGTTGTTTTAATGTTTTATTCGTATTATTCTTATTCGTTTGAATGGAAACGCTTTTGTTTTGTCCGTTCTGCACGCTCTGCGAGGGATCATCAAGCCCCAACCGCTGCACCGTTGTTGCCCACACACTGTTTTTCCGATCACCTTTGGCCACACACAGATAAGCTATCTCTCCTTCCTGCAGAGTGCCGTTTCAGCCTGAGGGCTTGACAGCATCTCTACAGTTTGTGCACCTCCTTCCTGCCGCAGCTCACCAGAGCTACGGAGCGATAACAGGCTTGTCGCTTGCCATCACAAACACAAATGCTTATACCAGTGGACACACACACACATACATATTTACGCAACGGGCCTTCCAGTCAGACAGACGAGGTGGTTTCATCTAAAAATATAAGGCTATTGATTTGGCACTGGCGAGGCGCAATAAGAGGCAGCCGGGTCCGGTCCTGTCTCGGACATTTTCCGGTGATCTTTCAGAACTGTTTCACGCTGGCTGATCAGGAAAATTACTGTGTACAAGACGGGATTTTCTGTCAATTCTTCTCTGCCAGTGGGTGATGTGAAGCTGAAGCAGACAGGCTGATGATAATGTGCTCTTGTTATTGAGCACTGTATCCATTGCTGTAGGGAAGAGGTGAGGGCATTGATGAGTTAGAGCTGCCCTTTCATCGCGAACGTGTGAAGAAAAACTGCCTTGATAAGAATAGACTAGGGAGATCAGTGAGGTGGGGAGGATGTCGCAGTGGGAATGCTTCTGCCGGCCGTGCTATTATTTACCCCACTAATTGGTGTCGTGGTGAATCACTGCAGTCGGTCTCTACTGGGAATACCATCAGAAATGTTTAAAAAAAATTGCAGAGGACTCACAAAGAAGCATCGGTCAAGGTCAGGGCTAATACTTTCCGACAGATGAATATAGTCTATAGTGTGCGTGTGCAGAGAGAGAGACTTTAGTGAGAGATTTTACTGGTATGTGTACATTTATATAAGTATGCAGTGGCGTTCCATTAAGGCTGATATTGGTCTCTATTCATCAGGAAATGAAATGTTCAGCCTTAGAGAAAAATATAATGGAAAGCTGAAATTGAAGGCAAGTGGATTTATTATCAGGCTCAGGCCGTATTTCCCCTCTCTCTCCACCAAACGCAACCCAGTGTACGTATCCCACTCTGTTTTTTATGGCCATCTTGAATTGGCCAGTTAATGGCAGATGCTGAACATCCACAAATCCCCTCGCTGTGACTATTAATGAATAGAAAAAGGGGGGAACATTTTCTCTCCATCCCCGTACTCTCCCACACGCTATCAAATTGACAGATCGTTATGTGGGTTGTGCTCCCACAGATTCCCTCAGGCTTCTATCTATTTACATTTCCCGCTCTTCACTTTCCCACCCAGGCCTTTCGGAGAGAAGCTTAACACCACTGAACGGCCTGCTGTGGTTCTGAACGCGGACGGAGTTGTTGATATGTTTAGCGTTTTCGCCGACAGACAGATTAGCCACAACGGGAGCTCGGTTACAGTGGGAGTCAAGCTGTTGGCTTGCATCACGTAATTGAGTCTAATTGGCAACCTTCATGCTCTCTGGTGGCTTCACTGAGTAGTCACTTTGGCTGGTGTCTTTCCTTTGCTGTCCTGCTCAGACAAATCAGTTTTGCTCACACATCCCTCCTTCAGCGAGAGTCTTTCCACTACAAGATCCTGCTGATGCTCTGCTGAGCTGCCGTCTCTAAACAAAGACGTTCCAGTCTTTCTCACACACTGCAAAATGTTCTCAAGGGATGAGCTGATCACATCCTTCTGGGAGTAGTTGGGATTGTTCAGTTAATGTAATTATTATGCAGCTGATTTTTTTTGTTTTTTACATCAGCCTGTTGCTACTTAAATTATGGCTACGTTCACACTGCACGCATGCAGTGGCCCAAATCCATTATCCAAGACCATAATCGTGTGAACAGCACAAATCACACAGCCCGGTCGCACAAAAAGATGTTTGAATGACACGATAATGTGCAAGGCGAAAGCATGTAATAAGAACGCCTTTCTTGCTTTAGGTGTGTCATTTTCACGCCATGTAGTCTGTATTGACTGCAATGTCATGTAGAATAAAAGGGGAGAAAGACCGCTAATGGCTTAAAGCTGAAGGAGGCGAGATTGGAGCAAATATGATTAAAATAAAGTTATTTTTATAAAACGGTCGCTATATTCTGACAATAGTACATGAAACAGGTAACCTGAAAAAAATCATGTGCCTCTGTGACCTCAGCATCTGCAAGATTTCACATACCGGAGGAAAACAAGCAGTAAGAGCTGATCTGAGGTCTGCTGTCCATCTGCTGTCTATGAGAGCCGGCTGTCAATCACTCGCAAACTCCGACCAAGCGGTCAAACTAGGCAGCGCTGATCAAATATGAATCAATATTATGTTCCATTAATGCCTATTTCTCACTTCAAATGTTTTCAGAATCATCCTGTAGTGCACGGTTTAGCTGTAAAATTAGAAAGTTTGTGACGCCGCCGCCGTTGTGAAATCCGGGGAAGGAACGCCAAGTTCCATTCACATGACCGGAGCACAGCCAATAGGAACGCTCTCTCAATGAAATGTCCTGCTATTGGTCAAAGTCTCCCGTCACGGGCTAGATTTTCTAAAGTCTGAAAACAGAGCCATGAGGAGATGCAGAAGTCTAGTTATCTCTCTGAACACTTGAATTACAATATGCTGAAAGGTTAATAGGGAATTTTTGCCCAATGATGCCAAAAATATACTGCCTACTGCCACTTTAAGGGGAAGTGGATGGGTCCAACAAACACAGGACTTTCAACCAGGAGACCAGCGGTCAAGACCAGTGTTTTGTTTGGAAGTTACGTTAGTGACATTTGTCACATGTTTTGTAGTTAGTCACGTGTTTTGGTATTGCACCTTAATACACACGTGTAATATTCACGCCTCGAGGCAAAACGTGACACTATCACTATATCATCTGGTGGACAGACGGGTCTATTACACACTTTGGCGTGATATGGAGTTGAATCACATGGGATTTGATCTTTTCAATTCTCATATGTGGTCCTGAATCAGATACAGATCTGATGTTTTGCAGTGTGACCTCAGTCTGAACAGTCATATCGACATTCATACAACTTTTACGTCAGTCTAGATTAACATTTGTCACAATTCTGCACTGTGAAACCATTCATGTCATGATCCCACCACTTCTGAGTCATCCACACACACCTCCACACAGAAGTAGCAGCCATTGCTTCACAAAAAGCCATAATTAAAAATGTGGCCCTCTTT
>CAKAOI010051489.1:42564-55571 GCA_916701655.1 Sebastiscus albofasciatus | reverse complement strand
TACACACCGATGGCACAGCCTTCAGTAGCAATTTGGGTACATATATATATATATATATATATATATATATATATACTGTATATACAGTATATATATATGTATGTATCTTGCCCAAGGACACTTCAACATGTGGACATGAAATGGTCCAAATGGTAGCAGTGCAGACATTGAGATGTGAGTTTGAAACTTGTTGACAGGAAGTTTAGTCATGAAGAGAAGAAGAAAACTCGGTGTAAAGGGAGAGCGGTAGTAATAGAAGAAGGGAAGAAGTACAGTCCTGGGTTCACTGTAATTGAGGTGGCGATTGAAGCGGCCGTGACATCACTTCTGACGGTAACACCGGCACTTGTCGCACCCTGAGGGGAGGGCCCTACGGCAGTTTGCAGAGCGGCAAAGACAGCTGTCACTTCCGCCTGGGGGGATCTCATCTGCTCCCAGAGCGACGCGGGTAATTAGCCGGCGACAGAGCATGGCGCCTCAACACCTGAGGAGCCGTGGATGTGGGGGGGAGGACGGAGTGAGAAAACAGAGGGAGAGAATAAGGAGGGCAGAGGTAGCTGCAGCTTGTCAGCTTTAGCAAGTTCTGTCAGCAGAGTGGAGAAGTAATGTACGCACACACGCTGACACCAAGTAGTGTTGTGATCCAGAGACAGATCCACAACAAGAGATGGTTTAACATGCACAATGTGAGTGCTGTTGTATGAGATATTTTGCAGATGGCTGTGCTAAATCAATTATGTCTAGTAGGCTTCACTTGACAGAGCACATTAACAGTCACCAGGTAATTTCACCTTGTTTCTCCCTGCAAACACTGTGTGATCAGTAAGCCGAAATAATTCAGAAAATGTCATATCGGGGGTCAATTGTGTCTGTAATCCAGCAGCCTGAACAGTGGGAGTAATGACAGGCCTGTGCAGGGCTTTGTGAAGTGTGAAAAAAAAAAAATAAACTTGAAATCAAAGCTGTCTTTTTTTTCCTCGAAGCTCCAACAAAGAGCCTTATTATGCTGCCAGTCTCAGGTTGAGCCTTTCCATAAGTGCTGATGCTCTCTCACCCTGCAGCCTTCTGATTGATGTGCCTTTGTTTCTATGCTTTAAGATGAAACGCAAAAACAGCAACATTGATAAAAAAAAAATAACCAGCGTAGGCCATAAGTGAGGTAACATCATAAGGTTTCAGCACAGTGTATGGTGACTAATTGAGGTTAACAGTACTGTGCCTGTGTGATATTGCTTAATTTAGATTACTTATTTAAGTGCCTAAAATACAACTGTGGTCAGTGTTTCTAGATATATATGTTCCTTAAGGCTCAGTGTTTTTGTTTTTTTTTTGCAGATTCTCACAGAAAAATAGAGGATTTTTGTTTTAATGACCAGAAAAAGTTTAAAGCAATTTCCCCACAGATTCCCTACGCACCCAAAATTGTTATATTTTCTGCAGCATAAGGACTTTGTTTACCACAGTTTAAGAGAATTAGGTCCTCTTGTGATGTTGACAGCTCAGAAAGTGCTTGCAAAATAAAAAACTGAAGAGAAAAATGAGGAGAAAACACAAATGAGCTGACGATTTTGCACTTCAGTCCCTCTTAGTAAGTAAAAAAAACAACACAAAAGCAGTTTGAAAATCTGAATTCACCACAGATGTTTTGTATTATTGATGTTCTTTTCCTCAAAAATGCAGATATTTATAGTTTTCCCTTTTCAACCTCTTAACCACCCAACAGACGCTATTCGGTCTTTCAGAGGTTGTTGTTGGCTGAGTTTTAAGGCTAGAGTGAATATACTGATACTGGTATCACATGAAACTACAAAACCAAAGGAATCTATTGATACCAACCAGGTCATGCTAGCTTATCGCAAAGTAGGCTAAATAAGGTCCCTTGACCTCTGACCTCAAGATATGTGAATGTAAATAGGCTCTATGGGTACCCACGAGTCTCCCCTTTACACACATGCCCACTTTATGATAATCACATGCAGTTTTTTGTATGTAGTACAAATGTGTGTTTTTCGCCTATTCTAAAAATGGTGTGTTTAAATATTTCTGCATACTGGGGCCCCTAAACAGTCTTGGAATTACATATATTGGGTATCACTGTAAAGCTGAGACTACTGTGGATCTAATGATCCCAACTGTATTAATATGTGATGATGTAAGTCCCCATATTAGCCATTTTATTTTAGTGAGACCTTTTTTTGAAACGTGACCTCACTGTATAAAATGACCTGTGGTGACCTCTAGGATAATCACAGCCTCATGAAACTTTACAGCCACAAACTAGAGACCTAGAGCATTCAGAGGATGGATGGCTTTCCTAGGTAGATTCACAATAAGGGGGTTTCTGAGCCAAAACAGAAGTGCGTGCAATCCAATCGCCAAACAATGCAATTCTTGCAGAAATCTCCAAATGTTAAAAGTTTTTGATACCTAATCACATTATGGCTTTTTCTATGGTATTCCTCAAGGTCTTGGTGTCTTAATGTGGTATTTTGGAAGGATTTTTGATAATTTTTATCAAATTCTCAAGTAGGAAAAAAGGTTAAATTTAGCACCAAATCTATGTAACAAATGGTATCAACCCAATTCTATAATGTTCTAAGCCCATATATATAATGAACTAATACATGTTTACTTCTGATTTATCAATAGAACAACTTGTCACATAGTGCTGAGCTGCTTCTCAAATTAATCTTCAGGTTCCCAGCTTTCAGATGATGTACACCCCGTCTATGTGACATCTACTGTTGATCTACCCCTCTCGAAAAAGTGGGCGGAACGGTAAGGAGTTAATAAAAGCTGAAAATAATGAGCCGTAATTATACATTAACACAGCTGTTCGACATAAAGTGTTGCTTGTGCGCTGTCATAGCGACCATTTTCGCGAGCTGAATTTGAGCCAGATACTGCACATCAAAGTGGCACATCAGCTGTATCTGATCACAACAGCGTCAACATCTGAGCTTTTCCTCTCCTCCTGTTATCCTGCAGTCTCAAGTGGTCGATTAGCATGCCAGACTCTGTTCCCTCTGGCAGGCCGGCTTCACACACATACACAGTGGCACATCAGCTCCGCTCTCTGCCCACGTCATTCCCGTCAAACTGCGAGCCCTCCCTCCAGCCGGCCCCTCAGTAAACCCCTTACCCCCAGCCTCAACCCTTCACATGTACCTGTAAATCTGCCTTAGCCAATTCCCCTCACTGTTGGACGTGTGCACCCTGCAATGCAGTGCAGCTATGGAGTCTCCAACACTGTCTCTATCATTTTCCCCCAAACTGGTGAGTTGCCATGGTGCCAATGGCCAGCTGTGAAACAGAGAATTTGGGCCCGGTGGTGGTTATCAAGTGGTGTCAGGAAATGTATGCAAGTCTTGCACCTTTGTTCTCCTTTTTGCAGCCTTTCTCTTTTGCAATCCATCTCTCATAACTTATTTCTCCTCTCTGAAGTCTGAGCAGGTCACTAAAACACAACAAAAATCTTTTAATATCTAGATAGATCTTTATCCGTTGCCAACTCCAGTGTCGTTCAAAACCTGTTAAAAACACATTTAGAAAAAACATATTCCTTCATCACAATGGACACGGGCCAGTGTGATTTATTCTGAAACAACACTCTGTGATTGCATTTTTAATATTTGAAGAGCTTGAAAATCACTGTGTATGCTCATGGACGCGTTTATGCTGCTGAGAGCTATAAACTATATTTGCCATGTTCATCACAGTAAAGCAAAATGTCACCATTATGCAACGGTGTGGCTCTTTTATGTGTTTTTAATAGTTTTTCGATGACAATGGCGCTGTAAATCATGGAGGCATGAGCTGTGTCAGGTTTTGGCTACGCAGACGGAGCTTGTTAGAGGGACACATTCATTGTCGGTTGTGGTCTTTTCATGGGATTTGTTGATAATGATAAAAAGATTAAATAACGCCAGCCTTATCCTTTAATCTTGTGTGTGCACGCATCTGTGAAGGAGATAAAGAGAGAACGAGAGATAGAGTTGCTGTTGCCTGCTTCTGTATGCGTACTGTATATGTGTGTGTGCTTATGTGTGTGTTACAGTATGTGTGTACTCCCATTTCCACACTCCTGGCTCCTTAATGCACTTTAATCCCTTTACTCTTCCCTTAAAGTTTGCCCGGATTTGCATATATCTAATTAAACCTCTGAACAGCAGCAGCTTCAGTGGATCTGTGAGGAGCGGAGTCACGTACAGTCACTGTAATACATCTGCTCTCGCATTAAACTATGAGAGGCCATATACAGGGCATAATTTAAACTTAAACTCACTCACACACAGACCATTGAAACACACATATTTGATACTGCATAGACACACTACTGGCAAGTGAAACCGCACGTACATTTGAATGTATCACAAAATCTTGAAATCTTCAGTATGATGTGTGAAAGTCAATTTCAGTGTCATAAGCCATGCCAGCGGCGTGACTTTGTGGATGGCAATGTCAGTCAGTCGATCCACCACTTTGGTCCAGACTGAAATGTCTCAACAAACATTGGATGGATCGCTATGTAATTCGGTACCAGGCGGCTACCTCCGGGTCTGAGAAGTGAAGCCAATGAGGAAGTGTCTTAAACTTGCATTATTTCTAACAGCCAGCAGGGGGCGACTCCTCTGGTTGCAAAAAGAAGTCTGATTGTATAGAAGTCTATGAGAAAATGAGCCTACTTCTCATTTGATTTATTACCTCAGTAAACATCGTAAACATGAGTTTATGGTCTCAATCGCTAGTTTCAAGTCTTCTTCAATACAGCATGATGTTCATTGAGTAAATTATGGTTCCATTTAGAGTCAAATAGACCAGAAAGCAGGGGATGCTTTAGGGCGTGGCTACCTTGTGATTGACAGGTTGCTACCAAGGCGTTGTCCGCTCTGGAAGTTTTTGTCTTAGAACTTTAACCCTTTCACAGTGTGTTTTCTGTTCATGAAAGTGAATGAAATTTTTGGTCACCTAAAAATGTTGCGTTCAGCGTTCATTTGTACTTAGCGCCACCCTCTTGTGTCACTACTGGTTGCAAAAAGTCAACATGGCGAGGGCCAAAATGACAAACTCAAGGCTTTAAAACGTCATTCCACAAACCAATGGGTGACGTCATGGTAACTACTGGACGTCCACCTATATACTCACTTTTAGTATAGACATTCATGTCTCCCTCATAGTGAATTATAAACACTTTGTTGATCCCTTAACTTTTGGTTTAGTCTCATCATCATTTTAAAATTTCAATTTGCCTAATGCTTTGGTTTATGACAAAATACCTGCAAAACTAGTGACATTCCCATCATTCTCGGCTGTACTCGGCTGGTGAACATGGTAAACCTGCTTAACATCAACATGTTAGCATTTTCATTGTAAGAAAATGTCAAAAGTAAAGTACAAAATGGAAATTTGACTTTAAATTGTCTTGATCCTTTCTCCCTTCTGTAAAGCAATGTAATCTATATTTTATGGCCGTACTGAGGTGAGACCCTGGCAGCTGGACTGCATTATATCCACCTGGCTGCATTCTGCACACAATATAGACGACAGAAATACAGCTCCACCGAAGAGCACTTTTGTTTGTGTAAGCACTGAATTGCCTGGGTGTATACCTTTGACGGATGAAATCGCAGCCTAAAGCACCGTCGGCTGACACGCTCTTGCTCATTATCCCGTCTGCTGTAGGGGAACCGGCCGCCATGCCATGTTTCCACAAGGCTGCAGTGCTGACTGAATGTGTTCACTGTCCAAAGAAAGATCGATAGACTCTTATTTTGCAGGTATTTGTGTCTGTGGACGCCGAGTTGTGCAGGATGTGTTTTTGAGCCAGGTAGCGAGAGAAAGAGGGAGTATAAGGTCACAGGTCTACGACTACCACTGTAAAAACTTTCATGAAGTGGATGCAGTTTGGCAAAACTAAAAGCTTTCATATTTTCCAGCAAACAGTGACTGAAGACAGTCTTTCATCACTGCTTCCTGTGCAAGTTTGATCATCTTTATCCTTCACAGAGATGCTTTCATTGCCATTGGTTTGCTTCTCTTTGAAATATGAGGCTTAAACAGAAGCCTTGACAGTGCTCTTTTTTTATATAAACTCCTTTGATCATAGCAAGTTTACATTTTGTAATTCTTAGATATTTAAAGGTGCTGTATACAATATCCAGAGCATTAATATAGCAGCAATCAACTATTTTCCATGTAAAGATATAGAGGAGTAATGTCTACCTGAGCAGAGAATGAAGTCTCTCTCCCTCTGTGTGTGTTGTAATCAAAGCTTCTCCTCGCTTTGTTGACATCGCTGGGCCGCCCACACATGCCTTTTAGTACATGTTTGTGCCCCACTGGCTAGCTCACGGCCGCTGATCTGCACTGCGTTCACACGGTGGTTACAGCTGATAACGCTGCCACGTCCATCGGCGCCGTTGCGGAAGCGGCGCCCCCACCCTCCAGTTCCCCAGGCTAAAGTTCTCACATCTTTATTACATTTTCTGTCAAAGCCATAGGTTTGATATCATTCTGGAGGATTAACATGATGGAAAAAAACACTGCAACCTGCTCATGTACGTGCATATTGCGAGGGCGCACAAGAAAACCATGAGTTGGCAGCGTCATCACGGTAAACAGCAACTGCCTGTCAGTGGCGATATGAAGGGAGTATAAAATTTCAACATTTGCAATATAAATAAGCATGCTGTCAACTTCTGAATCTATTTTATGTTAACAATAAACACTTACGGAGCAATCCACTAGAACGGAGAGATCCATGACAGGATTTGGGCAGCAGCTAGTTTGTAGTTTCCACAGTGAGGAACAGCCCACCAGTAAGGCATCTAAGACTATTCCCATCTGCACTCTACTTGGTCAACAAAAGTCTAGTACTGTATTTATGGAATTAGCTATAGCTTAACTAGCGAGCTACCAAATTATAATATCCGTACCTGTTTTTGCTCAAATTCTTGACTCGGTCACTTGCAGTTACTGTTTACTGTGAAGACGCTGCCACCTCGTGGTTTTCCGGCGTGCCCTTGCAATATGCACGTACATGGGCAGGTCACAGTATGTTTTATGCCTCCACGCCAGCGATAGCCATGGCCAGAGGAATTATGTTTTTGTGTTGTCCGTCTGTCTGTCCGTCCATCTGTCCTATTCTTGTGAATGTGATATCTTCAGGGAATTTCTTCAAATTTGGCACAAACATCCACCCGGACTCAAGGATGAACTGATTAGATTTTGATGGTCAAAGGTCACTGTGACTTCAAAAAACACAGTTTTGGCTATAATTCAAGAATTCATATGCTAATTATGACGATTTCACACAAATGTCTAATAGGATTTAATGATGTGGTGGTGACATTCTGGACAGACTTGGATGTAAACTGCAACTGGCTGGCGGAGGCATAAAAACGTGATGTGTTTTAAAAACAGCTGTTGTTCCCCTTTAATAGCTCCTCTATAAAAAGTAGAAATGTCAACAACTCCTCAGTGCTGCATATGGTGTCCTCACAAGTATAGTATTACAAGTATGTGTTTTTTGTGTGTAGTGGTCCCACAGAACTGTTATTACATGTCTTATTTATATATTATTATTTATAAAATAAATATGTATATAATATTATATTTATGTCTTATTTATAAAAAATGTCTTACAAACTGCATCATGTCACATTGAGTTCACATCCAGTAAACTAATCTAGTACAGCAGAGTATTTTACAGATCTGCACACTTACTCTTCTTCTGCTGTACAGTTTTTGTACTCTGGCATGGCTCCTAAGAACTGCTGAAGTTTGACAAAGCAACACTTTCTCTTGTAATGAAAACAGGCACACTTGATTGCGTTTTTCTCAAACAAAGCGCTACCTTGATCCCAACTGAAAGCAGAGTGCTCTGAAGCTGCGCTGTACTTTGTCATAGCAGACAACAAATTTATATCTCCTGTCTTTCCTGGTTTTTGTAACAGCTCTCGACTGGTTTTTATGTATGCCTTATTTCTTCAGGCAGCAGATGCTTTATCGAGACTGATCAAGCCCGTCTGGCTCACTGCACGGAACAGAAAAGAAACAAGGGCAAATTATATCTGAGTGAACGCGGGGGTGATTTCAGACTTCAGATTTCAGCCAATGCTCTCTATCCTATCACTCACATGCTTACAGTGATAATGCTAGCATGATGATGTTAAGCAGGTGTCTTGTTTACCATGTACACCGTGTTAGTTTAGTGTCTGCTAACATTTGCTAATTGGCACAAAACACAAAGTAAAGCCGAGGCTGATGGGAATGCCATTAGTTTAGCAGGTATTTGGTTATAAACCAAAGTATTGGACAAACTGAAATTTTGACCTGATGGTGGCGCAAGATGAAGAGTCCGAGGATGGAAGTTATTAAAGTTCATTCTCTGGGGAAATATGAATGTGTGCACCAAATTTAACAGCAATCCATCCAATAGTTGTTGAGATATTTCAATGAATATAGAGGTTTTTATTGGACTTTATTAGTTGTAATCCACAAATGTGTACCATGATCCACAAATATTTCACTATCCACAAACGTGTATTTTTCAATTTGTGTTGTATTAAGTCACATCCACAGGAATATAGGGCGATTAGCAAATACCCACAACTTACTCTGTAAACACACATATTAATTACATATGAAAATGTTATAGTTTTACATGTAAATTGATATATACGCATTTGTGCATCCATTTGTACTGGTGGAATTTTTTTATTATTTTTTTTAACTTTGCTTTATTTATGACTTGCTTTATTTTTAAAACTATAACATTTTTATGTAGAATCAAAATAGGTGTTTACAGAGTAAAATATGCGTATTTGCAAATCACCCTGTATTTTTGTGGATGTGACTTTACACAACACAAATAAAAAAATACATGTTTGTGGATAGTGAAATATTTGTGTATCATGGTACACATATGTGGATTGTCTTCTGTGTATTACAACAATACAAGTCCAATAAAAACTTACATCAATAAAAAGCAAAAATGTCAACCTCATGTTGCAGGGAAAAGTCAGAGGATTACCAAAGTCAGCAGGATTCGTCCTCTGGTGACCATGAATGCCCGTACAGAACTTCATGGCAATCACACATTTGCTGAGATAGTTCAGTCTGCACCAGAGTGTTGAATCGGCTAACCATGAAAGAGAGAAGAAAAGCAAAGAAAAGGCTCTATTGTGGCCCTCTTGAAGCCAGCATTTATAAAGTAAGTGCTTGGATGGCATCGTGACAAAGGCGGATTCAGCACAAATAATGCTTGAAAGCAACCATCCCTCTGTATCTGTCAAAGACGTGTGGTTAAACGAACGTGCTGCATGTCTCAGATAATACGTGTTTCCGCACGTGAGTCGTAACAAGTACAAGTGTGCAGACAAATTGGGGCGACTCCCCGTTGCGAGACGTCGCTGCCTGGTAGCGTTGAATTCTGTATTGTTCGGTTGAATGGCTCTGCCGTCTCGCTGAGAACACTGATATGCTCCAAGACGCAACTGGGCTCTTTCATTATTCCTGTCTTCAGCTGTGTTTCTCTACTGACCAAACTCAAGTCATACAAGCACCCACATATCTTCAGAGAGATGGGAGAAATTGCACAGTACAGCTGTAAAATGTCAATCATCTGATCGGTTGTATTTTAGTTGATTTGTACTTTTTTTTTATAGTCCTTTTATGGGGAACGATCTGTCATTGCTGTTTCAATGGTTATTCAATTTCTCTCAAGGAGCGACAGTTGCCTTTTCTCTTTCTTTCTTATTTTCCCTTTAGTTTTGTGTGTTTCTTTCATCTCTTCTGTGGGATCACAGTGTTTGTTGTTGTATGCCACTGTGCACACTGTTTGGCTCAGTTTGACGCTAAAATCGCATCTGCCCTGTCCGCAGGTTTTTGGGGGTCCCTCCAGGAAGAGGAAGCTGCCCTCTGACGGGACCTCTGCCCTTTGACCTCATCTACACCGACTACCACGGCTTGCAGCAGATGAAGCAGCACATGGGTCTGTCGCTGAGGAAGCACAAGTCAGTCTCTCTCTCTCTCTGTTCATACGTCTGTCTTGCCATTTCCGTTTGTTTCCCGAGCTCTAAGTGCAGTGTTTGTTTGTTGCATCCGTTTTTTGTTACCAGTAATTGCCTTTCTGATGAAATACTTAACTATTGGCTTATTGACTGGTTGGTGTTACAGGCTGGTAGCCACTGGGTGGGTTACTTCACTGTGCATCAGCAAAATTCTCCCTTTGGTTCGGTGCGGGGGGGGGATCCAATTTGGCCTCTTTACACAGTGATCAATCAACCAGGTGCAGGCTTCATCACACACTCTGCTCTTCTTTATATGCATCGCATGGGAAAGTTGGAGTAGGTCTTCTGCAGCTCATGTATTTGTAAATGCGAAAGCAAACACAATTCTGAGTTGTTCCAGGCTCTTTTCTTTGTCTGTAAATTCAGTTTTTTGTTCTTTTCTTCCAGCTGGACAGCACTGGAGCAGTCAGTGTGAAAGCTAATCCTCTTGTTTTATCCAAACAAAGAAATCCAAACAACTTTGAATGCAACTCTGGGGAAAAATAAAATATATTGACAAAAAAGGAAAAAGAGTAAAAGAAAAGAAGTTATAGCAGTGTGAAAATAATACTAATCACGTTGGGTGTAATGTTGTTTTGTTTTTATTCCACATTTGACTGTGAATGCGTAAGAGGAGAAGGGCTCTGCATTCATTAAACAACACATTTCATAATAATTCTTTTGATTTCTCTAAGACGAGGTCCCGGCAGGGCAGCGGTGAAAACCTCCCTTGTTTCCAATCAGCGTCAGTCCAAGGTCAGCTGATCGACCAACGCTCCTCAGCTGTCACAGAGTGAAAGACCAATACTTTCATTTCCTCCCCTGCCCTGACACTGATTAGAGAAGCAAGGCATTGATAAATCTCAGATTGGATTACATCAATTGATTTTTGACTTCCCAGTGTGAATATTCACTGCCAATGAAGTGCTGATGTGATTTTCTTCTTCTCTTGTTGTAAACTAAACACATAATGCCTCCTCTGTTTCTCTGTGAGTTTTGATGTGGGAGGACATTAACACAACATCTTCTAAGATGTTAGTCGAAGGAGTGTAATTTATTCCCTGTTGTAGAGTTGCTTTCATATTATCAGAGAGAATTTTAAGCATTTTCCAGTTTATTCAAAGAGACTCACTCGCAGGAAGAGAGTTTAGCATCTCCTTAAAATGTACTTCAGAGAACAACACTGGTCCAAGTGTTTGACTCAAATTCATCTCAGTCTTGTCCAGGTTGTGTCATGATGTGTTCCAGCAGAGGGCCCTGTGGTGGCTGTGAAACAAGGCTGTGATTTAAGCTTCCGACGTCTCACCTTGAGGCCCGTGTAAGCTCTGCTCGGTGAGGGTGGGGGGGACTGGCAGGAGACATGGATATCCATCACCGCTGACAGCTTTACAAACCGGGACTCTGACAACAAGACAGCTATAGTGCTGAGATTAACTCTCATGGCTCAAAATGGGAAAGTGATTTTACATGGCTGTCATGTTGTTGACAGATTCTGCATACTGTATATGTAGCCGGACATCGCCGGACCAAATCGCAAATACGACTTGGAACCTTGCCGTTCATTTTCGATTTCCACGGAGCGTTATCAACTCGTGACGTAACGCTGAGTGACCAGTGACCAGGTCCGCCTGGTGTAAGATGGCCAATCAGAGCACATTATTACGAGCCAATCACAACACAGGACTTGGGGCAAAGAAAAATATCATCCCAGTGGATGAAAAAATCATGCCTTAGCAGACTATAGCATGCAAAGATGAGTTGGTATATTAAACGTTTGCCAAATCCTGTTCAGCAAACACATCTTTCTTCTCAAGAAAAGCTTTGAAGGACCAGTATGTAACATTTTGGGGGATCTATTAGCAGAAATGGAATATAATATTAATAAGTATGTTGTCTTTAGTGTACCTGATAATAAAAATCGTGTTTTTGTCGGCTTACAATGAGTCCTTTATATTCACATATGAAGCAGGTCCTCTTCACGGAGCCAAGCGCCATGTTTCTACAGTAGCTCAGAATGGGCAAACTAAAGACTGACTCTAGATAGGGCCATTCGAGTTTTCTCATCGGCCACCGTAGTTCTCCTACATGCTTGGCATACAGGAGAAGATTCACTTGGTTGCAATCTGCAACCTTACTGCTAGATGCCGCCAAATCCTACACACTGCAGCTTTAAATGCAGTTGATTGTTCATTTAGTAAAAATATACCATCCAGTTCTTTCAATGCTGACACGGTAGCAGCTTCAACATAAAGTTCCACATCAGCTGCAGCCATCTTGGTTGTTTTCGAAAATGTCTCAACAATGCTCTTCTTTACGGTCTTAGTCACAAACGCGCCCCGTATTAGATAAACGGTTGTGATTGGCCTGGCACGGCTCAGGCTGCTGAAAATCTGTCCAAAACGGAGGAGGACCAGGCCAGTAGGCCACCTCCGGGTCTGAGAAGTGAAGCCAATGCTGAAGTGCCTTAAACTTGCAGTCTTTCTAACAGCCAGCAGGGGGCGACTCCTCTGGTTGCTAAAAGAAGTCTGATGAAGTCTATGAGAAAATTAGCCTACTCCTCACTTGATTTATTACCTCAGTAAACATTGTAAACATGAGTTTATGGTCTCAATCGCCAGCTTCAAGTCTTCTTCAATACAGCATGATGTTCATTTAGTAAATTATGGTCCTATTTAGAGTCATATAGACCATAAAGCAGGGTATGCTTTAGGGCGTGGCTACCTTGTGTCCGGTCTGGCAGTTGTCTGCGTTTTCATCTTAGAACTTTGTAGCACTTTGGTCGCCTAAAAATGTCTTACTCAGCGTTCAGTTGTACTTTGCTCCACCCTCTCGTGTCACTTCTGGTTGCAAAATCAAGATGGCGACAGCCAAATCGAGGCTTCAAAACAGCAGTCCACAAATCAATGGGTGACGTCACTGTGACTATGTCCACTTCTTATATGCAGTCTATGGACC
>CAKAOI010051489.1:0-42544 GCA_916701655.1 Sebastiscus albofasciatus | reverse complement strand
TACTTCTCACTTGATTTATTACCTCAGTAAACATTGTAAACATCAGTTTATGGTCTCAATTGCTAGTTTTAAGTCTTCTTCAATACAGCATGATGTTCATTTAGTAAATTATAGTCCTATTTAGAGTCACCTTGTGATTGACAGGTCGCTACCACAGCACTGTCCGGTCCGGCAGTTGTCTACGTTTTCATCTTAGAGCACTTGTAGCACTAAAAATGTCTTACTCAACGTTCAGTTGTGCTTTGCTCCACCCTCTCGTGTCACTTCTGCTGGCAAAATCAAGATGGCGACAGCCAAAAACCAAGGTGGTGACAGCCAAATCGAGGCTTCAAAACGTCAGTTCACAAACCAATGGGTGACGTCAATGTGACTATGTCCACTTCTTATATGCAGTCTATGGACCAGACGCATCTGCCAGAGCAAATAAAACATGAGCTCGCAGATTGGTCTTGTTCTCAGGGAAGCATATATAATGTGCTACATAAGGTGAAATAAACCAAACTAGGTGGAATTATTTTTTACTTTTGTTGCTCAATCAGGTGGAGATTGTATTATTTGAAAGCAACAGACAACTTTGATCTAATGTTAGTGCTGTCTATTTTTTTACTTCGTCCCAGGTGCCACATCAGAGTGATTGACACCTTCGGCACCGAGCCTGCGTACAACCACGAGGAGTACGCCACACTGCACGGCTACAGGACCAACTGGGGCTACTGGAACCTTCACGGCCAGCAGTACATGACCATGTTCCGTATGTGGGCTTTAATTTCTTTAACACAGATGTTCTCTTTGCTTATGCTGAGGTCGTACATCTGCTTATGGGAAATGGTCTGCATAAGTTCTCACAGATCATATCAAAGACATGAAGTGTTTTGATTTCTGTTTATGTGATTGAGAGTGCGAGGAGATTGTGTGGGTTTATACAATCCTCAGACCGTAACAGACGAGGCTTTGGTCCACAAACAGGTCAGAGAACTTGTTCAGAGCAGCTGTGCCCAAACAGATGCCTAAAGCCACCTGCTGTGACCAAGCAGCACCAGTCAAACACACACAGAAATGTAGAAAAACACGAGCTTTCACGGCGCATTTGGTGAAATTGGTGACAGAAGAAACTTCAGCTGTTTGTGTAGTCTCCGATTAATTCAGCAACAATCAGCAGCCCCTGCTGTTTCCACAATACTGGCTGTTATCACAAAGCCAGGCACTGTGAAAGATGTCAGCTTTTCATCTCGGGTTTGAAAATTGACTGAAAATACGGTTTCTTTCTCCTTCCCACTTGACATCTCCCTGCTGGAGTAGATTTCCTTTGTGTGCGCCACCATTCATAGCGTTGTTTTGTGCCCTGAAAGTTGTAAGCCGTGGCACATTAAAGCTGCAATCCAAAAGTCTTTGATGGTAAAAAACTATAGAGAAGATGATGGAGAAGAGTGTCGCTTTTGGAAAGTTGTTTCACCTCATTGTTGGTATGCAATGAAAGTCAGCCAGACAATTGATGTGAATGCAAATACACTTTATTGTTTAACTGATGAAGTTAGCAACGGCATCGTTTTACCACACTGATTCATTCTCATAATAAAACCGTATGAATTTCGGCTTTACAGAATCCCCTCCGCTCTCCTTTTGTTCTGTATTCTCTACATACACAGCAGTGAGTGTGGGTCTCCACAGCAGGTCCTTTAGTTCAATCACTTTTTTTTGTGAGACATGAAATTGGACTTGTAACGTTGTGTTGCCAATTGCTTTGTTTGTCCTTGGCAGCCCACACTCCAGATAACTCTTTTATGGGTTTTGTGGCGGAGGAGCTGAATGAGACGGAGAGACTGAACATTCAGCGGAACAAGGTTAACAATATGGCTGTTGTGTACGGTAAAGAAGCCAGCATGTGGAAGGTCAGTATTGCAACAATAACCCCTGCAAAAAATAAATTTAGTACGTTTTTTTATAGCTTGTTTCTAATTTGTGAGAGGAGACAGTTCAGTTTCAAAGCTATCGACTGAATCTACCACATAATGCTTTTGTGTTATTTGGTAACCTTAAAACTAATTAAAATTAATACTTTTGGTTCGTTTTCTATTTAGTTTGGTTTGGTTTCAAAGTGCACAAATCAATGCAGACCAAATTTTTAAAAAATATATTTGCTGAGGGACACATACGAAGGAGCGATTTTATCTTTTTCATCTCTAGAGCTGCCACTTCTATACAAGGACTGACTGATAGTTTTTACACGTTGACTCGGCACTGATCTACTGTACACGAGTCCCTTCTCCTCCAGTTTATCTCGAGTGACTTTATAAATGTCACTATTTTTGTGCACCTTATTTAGCATATTCTGTATGTTCTCTTCGGCCCAGATGTCAAGCAAACATCGGACTTCTGCAGAAGTCCAGGTCAGTCCTCTCCCGCTCATGTTAACCTGTCGTCCACCTGTGTCCATCTCAACAAATGCACGCACTGGCAGCCTGCGTTTTGGTTTGCTTTGAAAAGGTTGTTTTGGACCGCACCAGAATACAATTACTGCATTCAAAACTGCCCAAACAAACTGCACCAGAGTTTGATTTGAACGGTCTAATGGTTGGCTTGTGAAAGCACCCAGAGACACAAAGATGACGCTACATGATTCTGTTAAGTGTGATGCCATTAGGGCTGGGTATCATTTAAAACGATTGCAATACCAGTACCAATACCAGAACACTTAAAGTGATACCGATACCTATAGAGTACTTCATTTGATACCTTTTTTTTGCTCTCTACCTCATTCGATACCTTTTTGTTCTACTTCCTTTGATACCTCATCATGTGAATGGACGCATTCAGTGGCGTAAAATGCCACCACCACCGCATTTATTTTCATCAGGCACCACAGGCGTGTCGTACTTTTGAACATTTTAGTGTTATCCCGGCATGCTGAACTGCCAACTCCGTCAAATAACCCACGCTCGACTTCACCACACCACAGACTGTATGGGTTGTAGCTGTGTCACACGTCGCATTAAATGGAAGAACACTTGCGGTGATTGGCTGC
This sequence comes from Sebastiscus albofasciatus, assembly GCA_916701655.1. Taxonomy (NCBI): domain Eukaryota; kingdom Metazoa; phylum Chordata; class Actinopteri; order Perciformes; family Sebastidae; genus Sebastiscus; species Sebastiscus albofasciatus. Next base: position 39,522 of record CAKAOI010051489.1, on the reverse strand, counting down.
GAGCAAAACCATGTTTTCTTTTTTTTTTATCTGGGTACAAAATGGATAGAATGCAGGTATCGTTTGACTGGAGAAGTTTCAATACTACTTGGTACTGGGTTATTTTGATCGATACCCAACCCTAGATGCCATCTTGTGTAACTATGGGTTCACACAGGCAAATAAGTATGGATCTGTTATAGAGGAGCAACAGGACATTTCACAACTCTTATGAGAGGCTTCTTACTACCTCTTGGATCGTTTCACGTGACTGTGAGTCTCCTGAAGATGTCCTCTCACCACCTTTCAGTAGAACATACTAAACCTCTGAAATGAGTGATTTTCAGGAGACGGCGTGTCCCATTTCTCTTGCAAGATGTCATGTGCATGTTGTCACGATTCTGGAATTTCTAACTTCGATACAATAACTTGAAAATTATTGATAGTCGATACCATTTTCAACTCCACGGGGGAAAATTGACAACATTAAGGGCATACAAATTTAGATTTCTAATTAAGGTTAATAGCAGTGTGTGTGTATGTGTGTCAACTCGCTGTCGGAGAGAAGAGAGAGCAGAAAGCTCAGCTGGTACCCATGTATCAATTTTGGTGAAAATGACTATTGAAACAGTTTCAAATATTCAGCATCGATATGTATCAATACTTTGATATTTTGGACAACACTCACATGTATTATATTGTAAAATTACTTAAAAAGCAAAGGTACATGAGGTGAATTTGAGTCAAAAATGGTGCTCCCCCTTGGAGTCATAACTTGGACAAATCTGAACACACACACAATATACACATATTTTTAGATTTAGTGTGAATTACACCTCCAGAGGATGCCATTATTCGATTTTCACATCTATAAATCCACTTGGAAATCATAGAAAAAAAGACAAAACTCCAGAACTTACCCGTGAATCATCACATTTTTAAGATTTCTTCAGTATCAAAGTAGTCCAGTGATAGTTGTCTCTACATCTATGGGTATATTGCAAACAGGAACTGCTAATAGCTAATTCGGCATACTTCTAAATCTGCCAGTTTGCCAAAATGTAAACAAATACTAAAAGCACGCCCCCCCTCCCCCCCAAACCTTCGCACTTGTCTCAATTTTGTCCGAGGGGGGCCCACAGTGTCAGACTTTGAAAACCACTGTTTCAGGGAAGTCATTATACCCCTACACATGACATTTGACTCAAACATAGACAGATTTAATGCATATGCTATAATTGTTGCATTCATGAGGTTCTTTAAAACTGCTAAAATCCTGATAAATATAAAGTTTGGAAAACATCCCTTTCCTTAGCAGACCTTCACGATGTGCACTGTGAAACACCCACTACATGTTCCATTTCCTCCAAACAAGTTTGTCCACCAGGAATCTGGCCTGAAGTGCGATGGTAGAGGAACAATCGTTTTTGTTTAGAGTAAATTTTCCCTTCAAGCTACTGGCAAGGTTTTTTCGTTCTTACTGTAACTTTGAAGTGTGCTGCAGCCTCCCACAAGGTTTGGTTCACTTCACTGACTGCAGCTTTGTTCCTACTCCGACATAACATTCACTGTTTCTCAGAACTACTCGAGCTGCAGTGTAACATTTGTGCAACCGACAGATGTACGATGTAAAAGCCGGTAGTGTTGGGGTCTCTCCAGACAATGAATCCCCCCTCGTTGGGAGCAGTCGCTTCCTCCAACCTTTTGAGGTCCACATGAGAGATTTGGGACCTGTAAAGGTCCTGTGAGAGGAAAAATGACTAATACTTCATGTCGTATTCTCTCTTTTCCTCTACACCTGCCCCTCTCTCTACTCCACTTCCCTCCTCTTCATACTTCTGTTCTCACACTGTACTATTCTGTATTCATCATCCCATGATGCATCATTGATGGATCCACGCAGCTTCAAGTAAGTCCACCTGCTTTTCACCGGCATTATCGATTCTATGAATACCAAAAAAAAAGACTTCTGCTTCACTTTTCGTTGCCTAAAAAATCTATTCCACTCCAGTTGTGTTGGTATGGATTTCTAACTTTTGAATGTCAGTTCAGTAAAGAGATATTTTAAAATATCAGACTTGTTTAGTGACTTCAAATATGTGAAATATCTCCCAACATCTAGATCTATAACTAAAATGTGAACAGCTTCTGTAATGTAGCACAGAGGAGCATCATAAAATAAAAAATGTAGATAACTTAATGAATGAAGTTGAGAAGATTTGTCATACTTTGTTTTTCACAAAAGAAATGGATCACAGTCGTAATTCATTGTAACTCACATGAATCCCAAATTTTGATTTTCAAGAAATTTTGGGAGGAATATCACTTTAAGTAGAAGAAAGTGTGATTTCACCTCCATGATGCTCGAAGACATTAAAACGGCCCAAGATGAAAAACGAGGAATAACACTCAGATGACATTTATAAATGATTTATGCCTTGAAGACATAGCATTAGTGAATAATTCATAACATTCCCCCAGAAACACTTTTTTTTTTTTCTTTTAGGTAAACTAATTCAGTTTTACGTCAGTGAAATGATTCAAGCAAATTGTCTCCGCAGGGCAACACAGAAGATATACATTGATTTAAGTCTTTCATAACTTCAGAGCTACTGGATAGTTACCAGATAGTTACCAAAATGATGATGTCAGTGCTAACAAGAGCAGACTCAGCTCATTAGATCTGCTTGCCTCATTTCCATTAAGCAATATGTTTGCTCAGGCTGGGATGATACTCTTGCCCTCCCCAACACCTCTGGGTGTTTCTCCTCTGCCCTTTCAGGAGTGGATGTGTGTAATACTAATGAATCTATTCAATTCATTTAACTGGTCATGGCGATGTCAGTGCTGCAGAGGAAACTTCAGTATGTAAAGTAACTATAGTAAAACGAGAAAAAGCAAATACAAGCATTACTAGCATAAAATATTCTGTCTGTGCAGTCCAACTAGACGGCTAGCTTAATGCAATGCAATGCTTTAACTTTGAACTAAATCACTACGGCAAATGCTACTTCAAAGATGGCTCACACATTATATATGTCTGCTCTTTGATATGTCAGTTTTCAAAGCAACATAAGACACATAACAGCTCTCTCAAAGTTGCCAAATAACCTTTCCAAACTGCAGGTCAAATTATTATTTGATACGTTGAGGGAAACCAGTGGGGCAACCTCCGGGTCTGAGAAGTGAAGCCAACGCAGAAGTGCCTTAAACTGTCATTCTTTCTAATAGCCAGCAGGGGGAGACTCCTCTGGTTGCAAAAAGAAGTCTGATTGTATAGAAATACCTCAGTAAACATTGTAAACAGTTTACGGTCTCAATCGCTAGTTTCAAGTCTTCTTCAATACAGCATGATGTTCATTTAGTAAATTATGGTCCCATTTAGAGTCAAATAGACCAGAAAGCAGGGGATGCTTTAGGGCGTGGCTACTTTGTGATTGACAGGTTGCTACCACGGCATTGTCTGGTCTGGGAGTTGTCCTTGTTTTCGTCTTACAACTTTAACTCTTTCACAGTGTGTTTTCACTTCATTAAAGTTAATCGTAACCTTTTTGGTCGCCTAAAAATGTCTTATTCAGTGTCACTTCTGGTTGCAAAAAAACAAGATGGCGACGGCCAAAAACCAAGATATCTTCAGAAAAAAAGCCAAACTCGTGCCTTCGAAACGGTAGTCCACAAACCAATGGCGTCACGGAGACTACGTCAACTTCTTATATACAGTCTATGAGGGCAACAACTATATGCCACACAAAGTGAGCAGTCAAAGGCTAAAACTAACCAACAGGGTTCTGGTGCACTGAAAAGAAATAGTCCCACATTGTGTAGCAGTGATTGCAATGATAAAGCAGTCACTGTACAGTGTCCCTTTTTAAGTGTTTAACTCACTTCGTGCCTGTTATGTCTCAAAGGGAAAGGAGAAGTTCCTGGCCATTCTGCACCGCTACATGGAGATCCACGGGACGGTGTACTATGAGACGCAGCGTCCCCCGGAGGTGCCCGCCTTCGTCAAGAACCACGGTCTGCTGCCTCAGCAGGAGCTGCAGCAGCTCCTCAGAAAGGCCAAGGTGGGAATATCACTAAAGCTTTCTAGAGCTTAGAAAATGTTCAGCGTACACAAATTCTGGCTCATAATGAAATGCTTAGTTGAAGTTTTTATGCTGAGTGTTGACCTGGATATGAGCAGCTCAATGTATAGACTCATGATCTTCTCCTCCTTTCTATTTTCCTGTCAAGCTGTTCATTGGGTTTGGCTTCCCCTACGAAGGTCCCGCCCCTTTGGAGGCCATAGCCAATGGCTGCATCTTCCTACAGCCCAAGTTTAATCCGCCTCACAGCTCTCTCAATCATGACTTCTTCAGAGGGAAGCCCACCTCCAGGAAGGTAGATTCACCCGTCTTTATCTTGGCCATCTCTGCACCTATAATAGCAAATAAATATGCATAGAGTATTACAGGCTTCAATTGTTGTTTTATTGTGACTATATCCCATTTATTCCTCCTCAGGTGTCCTCTCAGCATCCGTATGCAGAGCAGTATATTGGCAGGCCGCATGTCATCACTATCGACTACAATAACTCTGAAGAGTTCGATGCGACCATCCGTGAGATCATGAGGATCAATGTATGTTAATTTATTGGTGCTTACCATCCAAACTCAGCTCTACTCATTCAACAACATAATAGCCTTCTAATATTGTAGTACCACAGCACACTTTACACTGCTGTATGATGATAATAATCATAGTAGTGTGCTCTTGTACGTTTTATAGTCTGCTTTGACCCACTTTTGAAGCCCTCAGCCTTTAATGGAGCTCTTAATCATGGCCTCCTGCAATACAGCAAAATGCTTAGCTGGCTCCCTCTTCGCTCTCCGCGCTGCTAATTGCTTGAGATATTGAGCGGCTCAGTAGGTAAACTGCGCCCCCACACCTGGGTTTACATGGCAACCTTCCAGAGGCCAGCCCCACAGGCCGTAAGCATTGTCCGCAGCAGATCATATTAATCAATCACGCTGCGCTCAATCTGTCGCCAGAACAACACCGAGTCGCAGCCAAAGCCCCTCGCGGTGCCAAGATGCATGTGTGCCTCTACCTGCCAGGTGTGTTAAATAGACCTTATGTTTCCTGCTGATAGAGGCAAAATGAAGTACCAGTTGTTGCGCTGGTAAGTGCTTAAAAAGTGGATCCTGGGGGAAGGAAAAACAAGACTAATCACAAAGGCTGACTGGGCAAGTTTAATCTAAGATTTGGAAGATTAAATGAAAGTAAGAGCAGCTTCATTTCCCATGATCTTGACTCACATACCTGATATGTACATACTGTATGTATTTGATCTAGACAGTTGAAATAAAGTGCACAGCATTTGTCATCGTGGTTGAATGATAAATTCTAACTAGTATAGATAAAATACTATTAAATACTACTAAAATAGAGCATAAAAAAGTGACATTTTGGGAGAGACCCTTGTTTGCTTTTTTTAACCGAGAGTAAGATGAGAAGATTGATTGATACCCCTCATACGTACGCAACAGCTAGCCTGGCTCTGTGCATACAGTATAATAAAATCCGCCTACAAGGCTGAAACACCAAGACACATGGCTAGAAATGCGTCCCCTGCACAACCATTGTTTTCCTATTGTAGGACGCGCCTGGCCTGCACTCTTCTCTTCGCTGCATGTCTTGTTTTTTTATTTATTTTTTAGACGCGCATAAAAGTTTATCCTCAACTTTTCAGCACCAGGCGCGGAGTCGCACCGCTCGTCAATGTCCCACTTGGCCCAGGCAGCCAATCAAATCAAGCAGGCTTTACTACTTTATTACCAATTCCTCCCTGTTTTGATGCCGGTAGATGTGGTAGGGCTAGCTAGCTAGCTAGTAATCTGTTGGACTTTGAGAGAGCTTTGGAGTATGTTAGAGGGAAGGCGTAATTCACATCTCATGTTTTGACAGTTTCATGTAGGCTACTGTCTTTGAGAGAGAGAGAGAGACCACATTTTCCCGTTAATCACATTTGATCACACAGCCCCGCTCCACACACACACGCACCCAAAAACCGTGCACCGCTGTTTCGCACGACGCGCTTTGCCAAGGTGTTTTTGAAACAGCCGCACCTGTAGCGACGTATCTCGGTGTGATCAGCCCCTACCAGCACCTCTAAAGCTCACTAATTAACACATTATACAGTATGTTGGACAGTATGGTAACTTCCTGCCTCTGCTGGTTGCCTGGCAACTGGTCACTTGGGTTACACTTTGGTGTTTGCACTAATTAAACAAAGAAGATATAATGTATTAATAAGTGAGCTTTAGAGGTGCTGGTAGGTGTATTTTGTTACCTTCAGACAGAGCCAGGCTAGCTGTTTCCCTCTGTTTCCAGTCTTTGTGCTAAGCTAAGCTAACGGACTGCTGGCTGTAGCTTCATATTTACTGCACAAACATGAGAAAGGTGTCGATTTTCCTCGTCTAATTCTTGGTAAAACAGCAAATAAGTACATTTCCCAAAATGATGAACCATTCCTTTAACTTCTTTAGTATTTGGATAATAGGAGTTCAGTATATTAAATGCAATATTTAAGTTTAATGAGATACATCGTTACAGTATATATATATATATATATATATATATTCAAAGCTCAGCTTCTTAACTTAACACATTTTTAAGATACGTTTTGTTCGTAGTTGCTGCTGCTCATGTTGTTGATGTTAGATATAGCTTCTTCTATCAGCGAGCTCAAGAGCTGCCTGCTAGTCTGACACACTGTTGCCTCAGATTTTAATGGCACCATGGCAACAGTGCATGATGGAAATGAGGAAACAGGCAGCGGATAAAGAAGCACTAAAAAATGTTTGAGACACCTGCTCGATCTTACCCACCAGCTGAGTTTGTGTGCCTTTTTTCCTGGACATGGCTGCTCCCAGCATAACTCACCTCAGGAGCGTAGAAGACGTTTAATTTTATCGTCACCGATGATGGCATGAAATAATGAATGTTGCTCACGTATTTTTGTGGCCAAGCAATGCAATCAGTTTAGGTATACGAATTGCACAGTCATTTTACAAATGTTTTTTCCGTTGCTGAATTTAAATCACCCTCTATGAAGCATTTCTCTCCCCCTCTCTCTCAGATTCTATTATATAAAGATGCCCGAAAGGCAAATTGCATTGTGGAATATCTGATGAAGTGCCAGATACATTTCATTAAACTCAGATGAAATAAAGTAATAAGAGAGTGCTAAAAGGAACACAACACTAAAAGGAACCATTTATCAATTTGAAAAGCCTGAGTGCTTTAGTGGCCTGATAGTAAACAATGAGATCTCACTTTAGCTGCATTCACTGCACATTTCACATTCTGCACCGAGGATCCTGACAGAATGTGTCCTGTTATATTTCACATTTATTGATATCATCAAAATAGAATAGGTTTCGAAAGCTATTACAGTAATATAAATCTCCTTGTAGTGTTTTTTCTACACCACCATCAAAAGTGTGTCCTCCTGTCGGTGTGTTCTCTACGACACTGTGAGCATAAAGCACTGGAAAGAAAAGGAAAAGCTATTGATCAGTGTTTCTGTGAATTTGAATCCACTTCCTGTCGTCAAAGAGTCACACAATGAGTGACAGGCCTTAACAGCGACACTGATAACTGCACCCAAAGGACCCAAAAATGCACAAAAACATCAGCCCCCTCAGCACTGGATGACCTGTGGTCCGCTGTCACTTTAATCCGTTGTTTGACGTATTGATGTAGTCGTCACTAAAAATAATGAAATCAATTTTCAAAGCTGTCACCTGTGATGTATTAGGTCATTGATTTTAATGTGTGGCTTGTGGCATGATATAAGCCTCTCACAATTACGCTAATGAATATGTCAGCTTTGATTAACTATCAGATGCTCTGTTCCTGTAATTACAGTGGCTCGGTTCTGGGGACGCGCACACACACACACACACACACACACACACACACACAGAGACACACTCTTTCCCCACTGTTTCTTCATCTGTATGCACATCTGTGTTTGCAGGTGGAGCCCTTCCTGCCCTATGAGTACACCTGTGAGGGGATGCTTGAAAGAGTTCACGCCTACGTCCAGAATCAGGTGGGTCTCATATCTCAGCCAAATCAGCAGGCATGCTGGGTAAGGTCAAAATGATGTAATATAAGTTATTTGTAGGTGCATGTGTTGCCTCCCAGCAGATCAGGTTGGTTGCAGTTTATTGGTGTGAACAGAACATAGAAATAGAAACACGACGAATTGTTCAGCTACTTGTGTCTGACTCAACTACTGTAGCCGTTGCATGTGGTAACACCCTCGAGTAACCTGTGTTTATAATAGACTAGTGCAGTGCAGTACATGTCACTGAAACTATTTCAGCTTAGATAATAAATAATTAGGGCTGTCAAAGTTAACGCGTTAACACAAATTCGTTTTAACGGCACTAATTTCTTTAACGCATTAACGCAACTTGCGTTTTTTAAGATTGTAGCGGGCTCAGTTTATGATAATCACATGCAGCTTGGGGCAAGTCATAGTCAAGTCAGCACACTGCCATGTTGGACAATATCTGTCATTGTTTTGTGTTGTTAATTGATTTCCAATAATAAATATATACAATTGCATAAAGAAAGCATATTTGCCCAGTCCCATGTTGATAAGAGTACATGACAAATCACCCTTTAAGGTACATTTTGAACAGATAAAAAATGCGTGATTAATTTGCAATTAATCATGATTAACTATGGACAATCGTGTGATTAATCATTATTAAATATTTTAATTGATTGACAGCCCCATAAATAATAATAATATTTTACTGTAGTTCAAATTATAATTATGCTATAGCTTAAAACAGTATTGTGCAGTTTACAAACACAGTCACATCAGTAGTGCAGATAAGCTACTAAGCCACAGCTTTGCAGTGGTTTCAGTGCATTTCTAAAATTTTAATGGACCTGAAAATAAACTGTAGGCTATCAATGCCGTATGTAACAATAAATTGTAAAATATTGTTGTCATATATGAAAAGACACAAATTGTACACCGGTCTACTTAATTAGTAATGAATTATTGAAATAGCATTTGTATAGGAATGATTCTGTCACAAGCTTTTTGATCCATTAGAGTGGTCTCCACCGTATTTTGGTTGGTTAGTGTCAACTAGTGTTACTGTAGTAGTTAGCACAGTTAGTACTTAGTTAATTAGTTAGACATATCAGCCTCTGCAGAACTTCGGCCATTCTTTTTAAATGATTAATCTGTGATTCCCCCAATTTTAGGGAAGTGCAATATTAAATCCCCTTTACGGTACCATGTGGAGTTTTCCGCTAAACAAACAAAAATTTCTGTTTACATTCAGCGTTTCTCACCACGACGCATTGTGTGTTCCCTTGAGGTCTGGCAGACGTGTTGAATGCCTTTTTACATCCTTTGTGCCCTGCAGTTCAGTTTTTTTGTCTTTCACCTGGGTACCTTTGCCTGGATGTGCTCTTTCTTCCTCATTAAACATTTGCAAAGCCTGGTTCGTCTTAAAAGTTTGAAACCTGCATTGCTTTCATCCATGTTTACTAGTCAGTGGAATGGCTGGAACACGTATCGCCTCACATAAGAACAAACAAAACAGGGACCCACTCTTAGAAACATTGCTCCATACTGTAGCCTTAATAGTGGCCAAAAACTCCACAGGGACCCTTTAAAGTATATCTTGCATTTGTAGTTTACAACAAATATAAGCAAACACATGCAACAAATGTAAATAGCTGACCACACTAGCTGCAAATGGAAACTGTGATTTAGACGCATCTGTCATATTTTAGCAAAAATACAGGTGTTTGTACTGTACTGTGCTGAGCATATGTACGGATGTGGAGACGTAGATTAAACCAGGCTGTTCTCATACACCGTTCGTAGCTTAACCTACGGAAAGTAATGCACTGTAATTTGTATATAACCCACAAAATCATTTTAAATGTAATCGACGTAACCGTGAACCAGGAAGTATAAAGACGAGCAAACGCCACATGGAGGACGTTTTCGTGGTGGATGGGTGGGTCATTAATTTATTTGATACGTAACTTCCATAGTTATTTTAATCCAAACCACGATCTTTTCCTAAACCTAACTAAGTAGTTTTGTTGCCTAAACCTAATCAAGTTGTTTCCTGTGGAGATGGAAGTTTACGAGCGAAAATTGACACGTGTTGCTGGACATTGGTAGGAAAACGCACGAAAAACGAGGAATAACTTTTCGTAAGATATCATACAAACCGTTGTATGAGGAGACGTAGATTATATATAGGAGTGGCATGAGGAGATTCTTTGGCTTGAGTACTTTTCTTCTGCTGACGCAGGATCACTCAAACTTAACATTGAGTATTCATTTATATAATTTGTGACTGATTGATCTGCAGTTTCAGCACAGATTATTTGATGATAATTTGATTTTTTGGCACATATCAGCCATTCTAGGCCAGATGTACTGGCTTTGCTTCCTCTTTCTAGTGTGGACCAGACACTTCATGTGGAACCGAGTGAACACATGTGTCACTCCTGACTCTCCTGGCCTTCTCCTCAAATCAATTTTCAGTTTCTCCATTTCAATAACATGTCTTGATGGTAGTAAACACAATACAAGGGCAGAATATGAATGGGGGAAGGAGGTAATGACATTTAAGTACCATGAACCTCTACTCATGAGGTCAGTCTTGATTGTGAGTCTCCTCAGCTTCTTTGTTGACAGGAGAGGGGAATTAATTGGCTGTGGCATGTTGGAGCCTTGTTCTTGAGCCAATCCATTTATTTTCTCAAGTGTTTGTGATTCATTTTTAGTCGTTTATCATTTGTCATCTCTTGGAACAGATGCACACACCGCACCTGCTTAAATGTGCAGTGGTGTCTGATTTGATTTCAGCCTGTGTTGGGAGGAATTCAAACAAAGGTTTTCACAAGTTCCAAGAAATGTTGGATGGATAATAATAGCTTTAAGAACTGAAAAGGCAACTGGATTTTTACAACTGCACAAGGTCTCCTCTCATTAAAGCATTCATATGTCCATTATATTAAACTATTCTATTTAAGAAGTTCCCTTTCTGGGATTTCTTCGCCGCAATCTGGGTCAGATATTAAATTCTTTTCAGGCGGCGGCTCCAAGCGTAATAGACTAACGCGGCGACTAATATTTCTTAATGATGGTCCTCAAGGAAGGTGATGAAAGACAAAAGTAATGTTCATACATAAATATGGACTTATTATCCAACCTTTTTACGCACATCAATATGAGAATTCATCAATAATTAAGAGATTATGTTATTGTTAATTTTACTGAAATCCAGGGTGAGCACTCAGACAGAAGTACAACCAAAAATAAAATACACACACATACATATACACACACACACACACACACAGACACACATTTCTATACGGTCTATTTACAGATGTTGTCCTCTGGTTCATTCATCATGTTGTGATAGTTGGTATAGTGTCTGGCAGTGGCAGGTTAAAGAAATGTGTTAGCCTCTGCTCTGACACCATCTCTTCCCAGGCTGTCACACACACACAGACACACACACACACACACTCACACACACGCATACTCAACGTGCTGAGACTGACTGAGACTGTGACCGTCCTCCTGGCATGTACATTGTCAGCATCCCAACAGACTCTCCTCCCTCTCTTTTCTTCCACTCTTCTTAACCTTCTCTTCCACCATTTCCAACTTTTCCAATTTTATTTCTAACTTTTCAAGTCACTTACAACTCCTCGTTTTTTTTCTACCTACCGTCTGACTGAGCTTGTCGCCCTCGTTATCTCCCACAATGACTTCCTCTCACCTCCAGCCACTGGCAGAGCTCCAGTCCCACTCTGACCCTTATACACACAACCCACTCTTATGGCAGCTCAGTCTCTTCCCCGGTACACATTTCACACTTCTACCTGTCGTATTAGCATTTGTTTTTGTTGTGTCCTTATAACTGGGGAGAGAGCATTCAACTGAAAAATCACTTGATCGACATTTCTCGTTTGGTGGAGGTCAAACACACATTTAGAGAGGAAAGAGACAGAGATGTTTGTGGAAAACAATTAGCGAGGACGATTTGTCGTGACGTAGTGGTACAGAATGACAATGACCAGCTGTTCCTCACAGCAGGAGATTGATCCAACTAGACAAACATAATAAAATCTGAGATACGTGATTGGATGAACATGAAACCTGCCGTTGATGTCACCATTCCCCAGTATATGACAGATCGACATTAAATAGTGGCTCCAGTGAAATGGGATAAATGCTAATAGCCGATGTAAAAGCTTGATATGTTATTATAGTGGGTGTAGCAGGGTCCTACTGACCCATATCTATGAGGCTGATAACCACTAAGGCACATTTAATAACCTGATAGCAGTCTAGTCGGCTGGACTCATAGTGTTGTCAAAAAGACATTATTTTAAATTTGCTATAATCACATACAGTACACATGTATATGCCTGGGTTAATGATTACCAGAGAAAATAATAACTAAGAATTCTGGGAATTTTCTCACAAGCTCCACATACAAAACCAAATACATGCACTCATAGAACTAAACTGGATGAATAAAAAAAAAAACAGTATAATTACAAGTAGTAGCATCTCCACACACCCCTGCTATCCATATCTGCCTCTTAACCTTGCCCCTTTCCATGCCTCGTTACATTCTTGATGAGCTGTACTGTATGAATGTGTGTTAGTGTGTGTGTGTCACAGATGTTGTCTGTGTTTAGGAGTGGAAATGCAGCAGAGATGGAGAGATTGGAAGCATAGTTATTGCCTGCGGGCGCTGGGAGCCTGTTTTAATAAAGGGGTCTGGAGGCCAGTGGGACATGTCAGAGAAATGTTATTACCTAGGTCTTATGAATAGTCCCAGCTGGAGTGGGAATCTAATCAGGGCTCTCACCAGAGCCTAATTCTGCCTCCAAACCATCATTTGTTATTGGGTGGCATAACTGTATTCATATCATTTCCTGGAAGATTGACGAGGACTTGTCAGCTCTGATAATCACCTTTTGTATCGTAACGGTTCTTTTATTATTTCCTCCATCAGCTGTCCAGACGCATGTGTTGCAGAGCTGAATGTGTAATTTGTCACTGCTCTGTAGTGGAGTGTCGGGTTTATTTTAGCTGACGAGTCAAAGTGTTTGCAATATAAGACTGAACATATTATTAATCTGGGTCACTTTATCTTTTCACCTGCAGGACTTTTGTTCCCCTGAAGCTCCGTTTCCTCCGGTAAACTCGTCTTGGCTGAGCAGCCCCGCCAGTCCTTTCATCCTCCTGGCCAACTCCAGCATCCTAACCTGGGCCTCCAACGCCAGCTCCTACACATCTTGGCCACCGCTCAGCGCGCTACGCCTTCTGGCTTCACTGGAGGGCCAGTCGTGTGTGACGGCGTGCCAGAGTGCAGGACTCATCTGCGAACCTGCCTTGTATCGCTTCATCAACATTAAGGAGGCCTTCAGCGCGTAAGATGATGGATGATTTGTTAATTCACTACGCACAATTTGGCACAGTTTTTAACTTTTCATTTGCTCCTATGTATGCATATGGAAAAATAACACTACACTGAATTTTAATTAATCAGTATGTATCAGAGTAAAAAATATATTTTTAGACAAAATAGTTGAGATTTTGAAATTCTTTAAATGATCTTTGGATGTACATTTGCATGTCAACTTTATACCCATGATTTTGATATACATTGACCCTTTTCCAATACAAAATGAAAAGCAAATGCAAAGGCCGCACCCTAAAAAGAACGCAGTTCAACATTTGGAACGCTGCAGCGTTCAATGCATGTCATGACGAGGAACAACCAATCACAGCCGGCAGATAATCTTTTCTTTCTGCCATTAATCTCAGACTATGGTAAATATGGAGGAGAAGTTAATCACTTTAGGGCAGGGCTACTCAGATCTTTATGATCTGTCCCACGGACTATTTTACCTGCTTCACCCTTTCGAGGACGTCATAACATCCAGTCGAAAGGTCAGCCAAACGAACACAGAGAAATCGAGCAGTAAAGCTACTGTTAGGGATTTACGGTGCTGGGAATCCGTTTATCTTTGTTTAGTTTAGTCAGTGAGGCTTTTACTGCTATATTACCGCAACTTCATTATCGTCATCGCATCACGCACGTTTTGGTTGCTTAGTAACGACAGTGCATCAGTAGTGCAGCCACCGAAGCACCTTGGCACGGCTGGCGTTTTCCATGCATTTTTAGATGCGCCATGTGTAACGGCTCCTAAAGGTGCTGTATGCTAGATTGGGAGCATTTCTATTGCCTCTGCATGGCTCTCAACATGGCGACAGCTGAGCCGGCGGCTCGTAGCTGACGGTGCTAACAGCGCTGACAGAGCTAAGTGTGTTAACCTGGGGGGGAACCGCAGGGTGGGCGCTACGCTCCCGCAATGTCGGGACGGCGTTATCAACTGTAACCGCTGTATGAGAGCAGTGGAGAGTGGCGGCCATGAGCTAGTCAGTGGGGCACGCTCACATGCACAAACATGCACTTAAAGCATGTGCGGTCGGCCCGGCGATGTCAACAAAACGTGGAGAAGCTCAGATTACAACACACACAGCAGGAGAGCGACTTCATTCTCTGCTCAGGTAGACATTACTCCTCTATATCTTTATATAACAAATAGTTGTTTGCTGCTATATTACTGCTCTGGATATCGTATAGAGAACCTTTAAACTGTGTTCTTGCCCAATGCACCATCCATACTATAGATTACTTCTTGATTAATTTGAACTTCTTGAAATGCTCATTCTGCAAAACAATAAATTGGACTAACTAAAGTTTCCCTCTCCACAGAGTCACGGCTCATTTGCACTTCAAAATGATGCAGCAGCACAAACTATAGAAGAAGACACTAGCTCACCCTTTCCCTGTCATATCTCCCTTCATTCTTTGAGGCTCTAGAGGCAGTCCTGTTGCATTAATATTAATGAAATTAGTGTGATTTATTAGTGGAATAATAATGTATAACCTTTAAGTCGCATCCTAATCTGTGCCCTCCTCCTCCTCCTCCTCTGTGTCTGTTTCCAGGCTGGACCTCCAGTGTGACGGGGTGGAGTCCGAGATGAACCACCTCTTCCCTGCCTTCTCAGCAGAGCACGCCGAATGTGGCCTGCAGCAGGATCCGCTGCTGTTCAGCTGTGCCGGCTCCAGTGCCAAATACCAGCGCCTTTGCCCCTGCAGAGACTATCGTAACGGCCAGGTGGCGCTGTGCAGAGACTGCCTATGACCAGAGGAGGATCTGTGGATGGAGACTCTTTTCTAACCGAAGAAAGGAGAGTCTATGGTGAAATGCTGTATTACATAAACTCTACTCCTTTACCTCTGAACAAGGACTGGCTGCCAAAATTGTAAGACGGTTTTACCTCTCAGGGAACTGCATGATTGTACTTTGAATGTGGTGGGTTTGAAGCCTCAGTTTAAAGGTTTACATGGCTGCATTAGGACCACAGTCTCTACAAAGGTCACAATGAAACGTGTCATTTGATGGATCAGTTAGATTAGTAAAGAAATCATGAGCAATCAAAAGGAAAGCTTTGATTAAAAAAAAAAAAAAAAGAATATTGCAAATGCTTGAACTTCACAAGTGTGTTTACTCCGTGTTGTGTGAATACCTACAGTATCATAGTGGAGTTTGGATATTTGTACTAGATGCACCCAAAGCCATTTACACCATGTTGAGATGTACTATTTTACATGTCCTGTAATGAATATATTTGTACATAAGTGTTGTTTAATAAAATACAGGGAGAAAAACAGTTTGGGTATGGGTGGGAATTATTATAATTAATAATTCATTTGTTTTTAGATTCTAAAATTCTTTCTAAGTTATAAGATATCATCAATCTTTTATGGACAATTTCACAAAGCAAAGTGTGGGGAAATATCCTAATTACTTCCTTCAGATTGTGATTTATGTGCAGTGCTGGCTCAGACTCATTTGTTTATAAAGCAGTCTTCGGATACAAGGTGACAATTCTTCAGCATCGTTTTTACTCCAGCCCTTATAGAAATTAATATTGTGTTGTCTTTTGTACATAAACATATACTTTCTTTAACAGCAGAAGCAACTGTGAGAATTACAGAGGCAAACACAGACCTTCTATACAGAGATGAGCTGCAGCATAACTCTACAGTGACTGATGTCTGGTAGCAGCTGATAAAATTACTACATTACATTTGGAAGGCAGATAGGGCCACAAGGTTTAAAGTATAGGTTCACATTTTATCAGATATATCTGAAAGGATGGTGAAAGGTGTTTTCGTCGTCTGGGCCTTTTACACAGAACGCGATTTGCGCTGCGTTCGCTTGGTGGGTTCAGTGCACATCACATCCGTTGATGCGCAGCGAAAAGCCATTGCATATAATGAGCACAGTGGTATCGTTTCACAGTGTGCTTTAACTTCATGAAAGTTATTGGTCACCTAAAAATGTATTATAGAGAGCTACAGGAATGAGTACTAAAGCAGGAAATGAGTAAGCATTTTAGCACTTCCGGTTCCCTCAGCTGGAAGTCAATCTTTTTTTGAATGGGTTTTTAGTTAGATGCCTGAAATAAGGTCTGTGGTTAACACAAGTTTAAGAGATTTTAACGTTTTGTTCTACATTATAAAATACATCAATAAGTACCCCACTCGTGATTTTTAAAGCTTTTATATGTCTTTAAAAAGGCGGTTGCTAACAAGTGGCTAAATGAGACTACTAAACGTCATCACGCTGACTCATCCGCCTTTACAGCCTCGTTGTTTACACTCGCGCTCATGCGACTGCGTTGTAGTTTGTTTATAGTATAACGTTAGCTTTTTGCTTCTGCCGATTGCGTTCACACTTCAAAAATCATAAAAGTGGTGTTCATTTGGGAAGATTATCTTGCTGAACAAAATGTGTAAGCATTATAAATGTGTGTTTGCCACAGAGCTTATTTTCTGCAATAATTCAAAAGCCAATGGAAAAATCCCATTGGCCTTTTTGTTGAGGGAACCAGGGTGATGATAACTTCCTGGTTGGCTACTTGGCTCCACCCTCTCGTGTCACTTCAGCTTCCAAAAAACCAAGATGGCGATGGCCAAAAACCAAGATGGCAATGGCCAAAATGTCAAACTCAAGGCTTCAAAACGGCAGTCCACAGACCAATGGGTGACATCATGGTGACTACATCCATTTCTTATATACAGTCTATGATTGAAACAGTTTTTGGTTGCTGTTATTGTTCCTCTTTGTACATGAAGAGATTCCTTCCAAAACACAATTCAGCTGTAAATGATGCTGGACAAAACCTCATTCTGTGCAAATGAGTTCTAAACTTGAGCTGAAGCTAATATGAGACTATAGCAGTTTAAGTTAAACAAATGAGAGAGACATCTTCCAATTCTCATCTTTCCAGTACATTTCCCCAGACTGTGTTTTCTTGCTGAGCTGCTGCTGCAGAGGAACAGTAACAAATACCTGTGTGATTTATCTACCTCAGACTGCCGAAGCCTCATATCAGCCTTTAGAATTCATTTCTGCACCGTGTAGGACTGTGGATTTTGTTCCCCGTCTCTTACAGTGGAGCTGTGCTAGAAAGAAATCTCTTCACAGTATGAAGAGGAGGGATGATCACAGCGACCGAGAAACTGTGTCAGTGCACAAATGGGAATGTGAGTATTGTATTAAGATAGACTTGGAAAAATGGTACCCTATCCTTTAAGGACTAGGCTGGTAAAAAAAGATGAATATCACCTGAAGCCTACAGGAAACTGCAGCAGAGTTTAATGACTGAGGACTGTTGGATTTAGTCCTGTAGATTTAGCACAATAGGACTCATTTCAAACTTCACAGCATGGCATCCAGTTATCGTGGGTCACATAGTGAAAGGCACATTGAACACCACCAAAAATGTTTTGCCTGCTTGAGGCGAAAATGATATATAATGAGAAAATGTTGGAAACATTTTCTTTTTCAGTCAGTTAAAGGCTGTAAACTCCTGCTGCCCCCCAAGCAGGTAAACTTTAATGTTGCTCCAAGTCGCCCACTCACAACATACAGTCATTATTTTCTGAATTTCAATTTATCCACATGTGTTTCGGCTTCTTCACACAGTATGAAACATGGTCAACATTAGCAAACAGGACAGTAACAGCTCCCCAAATGATTTAATTCTCAAAAAGGAGTCATGTTTCAGATTTATATGGCCAGTTTATTCAAACAAACCGTTCCATTCATCTGTATGACAGTGACATCTGTAGTGGATGAATGAAAATGTCATCACAAATATAGAGATCCATTTTATGACTCAAGCTTTTCCATTCGTTGGTTTTGTTTGTGTTGGCTCCATGAATTAAACCATTAAGTGAAGTAGAACATTATAACTCACCTTTACACATGGATATTATAATATATTATGCACAGAAACGATGCAATGTCACTAAAGTCGTTATCGTGTGAGCCGCTGCTCCACTGGAGCTGAAACCCTCCACTAAGATAAGAGGATTTTAATGAGACGTCCTCAAAAGACAGAGCTGGAGAATGCCGCTTTTCATTTAATGATGGTGCTAGTGTCTCTTTGACTGATAGTAAGGACCATTTCACAATATGCCCATTTCGCCTCTCCAATTCATAATCTCTGAACTAATATTGAACTTTCTCTCAGACACTAAAGGGAAAAAGAATATTAAATAATAAAAGAAATGTGTGTGGTAGCAGCAGTCAGGAAGCCTTTGAATCTTTTCACGGCTTTCATGGTGTGAATTCAGGTGCTGAACAAAAACTTTGTAAAGTTATAAAGAATATAAATAGCCTATATATTACTTCAGCGTTTTCTGAAATGGTATCTTTTTCTGAGTTAAACCTACAACGCAGCACCCAGAGTTAAGTATTTTTCTATTCAGCTACACAGCGAGAAAAAAAAGCCCACCTCTATTTCTACCTTTCACCACTTATAAAGTTTCATTAATTTCCTGGCGAGAAAGAGCTGCCACAGTAAGAAGCCATTAGATGCTGCAGAAACCACACAATGATGGTTTTTACATCCTGCAGATACAATGTTTTGTCCTGACTACCTGTCGATTTCATCCTCAGACAGATACTTCGCACCCTGCTGTGGACCAGTCTGGGACTCTGCGTGCGTTGCCAGAGAGATCGGAAGCTCAGCGGTGACTATTTCAGGTAACACGGTGAAGTGCGGCAGATGAGACGTTTATCATGGAAGGAGAAGAAGCCTTTTATCTCTCTAGCTGTGGGAAATCGTTGCTGGCCAAAAGATAACAGTATTACACAAATAATCAGAAAGAGTCATGAGAAAAATAGAGGACAGTATCTCCAGAGTCTGTCACCAGAGAGTCTACATGTAAGAGAAAGTCTACTTGGATGTTAAGTCAAGTCCTTAATACATTCACCTAAACCTAACCTATACCAAACTTAAAATATTTGGCCCTGATATTACTTGTACAAGAAAGTGAGTTTCAAAACTGAAAAGTTTTCAGTGCCGGGAGCTGTTGTTCTTTGTGGTAAATTCTGAATTCTGAGATGTGAAAGAAGACTGACAGGGCAAAAAGCACAGCCAAAAGGAACAAACATTTCGATGGATCTATTGGCAGAAATGGAACATAATATTAAAGGTACAGTGTGTGGGATTGGTGACATCTAGTGGTGTGGTTGCAAATTGCAACCAACTGAGTACCCCTCCTCTCACTTCTCCCTTTCTAAGACTGCGGTAACATGAGCTGCTGAATGCAAAACTGTGTTAACGTCGTTCGCCTCGCTCAGAGGCCATCCTTACCATAATAACACCACTTTAGGAGCAACAGAAGTCAGACGGCGGCTAGCGGTACCACGGTTTTGCACTCTGTAGCTCACGTTACCGCAGTTTCACAAGCGTAAAGTAACGTGAAAACATGAAAGGCTCTCTCTAGAGCCAGTGTTTGGTTTGTCTGTTCTGGGCTACTGTAGAAATATGGCAGAGCAACATGGTGGACTCAGTGAAGAGGACCCTCTCCCTATTTAGGTATGAAGGGCTCATTCTAAGCTAACAAAGACACAACGATTCTTAGTTTCAGGTGATTATACACGAATGAAAACATAGTTATGAATATTATATTCCATTTCTACTAATAGATCCCCGAAATGTTACACACTGTTCCATAAATAACGATGTTGCCTTTAGTGTATAATCACCTAAAACTAAGAATTGTTGTTACCTTAGAATGAGCCCTTCATATCTTACAGAGTGGGTCCTCTTCACGGAGCCAACCGCCATGTTTCCACAGCAGCCCAGAACGGACAAACTAAACACTGGCTCTAGATAGAGCCTTTCGTACAGTATGTTTGCGTTTTTAGCGCCGGTCACCGTATTTCTCCGACACACTTGACACACGGGAGAAGTTTCACTTGGTTGCAAGCTGCAACCTCACCGCTAGATGCCGCCAGATCTTACACACTGTACCTTTAAATGAATTAGAAGAGAAAACAATCTGTAAAATGATTAAACATCCCTCACAGATTAGACCAATTTGCACATGTACTTGAAGCTGTTGTGTGCGCAATCACAGCAACATGAAGCATGTCACGAGCACTCACTTTCAGTTTTACCCCCTTAAAAATTGATTTAGATTGTTCTACTTTGCTGCAACATTCTCCCAAGTTCCCCGATCTCAGCAATGAGCACAATGTTAGCGTCTGATAGAAACAATAAAGCAAGGTACGGATTGTGACAGAGTTAACACAAGCAGAATAATAACTATTCACACAATTACACAGCGTGGGCCCTGTCACATTCACACGCATGAATGATTTGTATATACTGTATGTAATGTTTTGTATAACTAGCATGTGTTGGCTGTTTCAGTGCTGCAACAGAACAACTCTCATGGCGCCGTGAAGGTGTGTTTTCTTCACGGTGGCCATGAGACAGTATGATTCATGGCATGGTAGGCCACCTTTACTAAAGAGAGAGGTCACGCAGGCCAGGCTTAATCACTTTTTCTCCACGCACAGCAGCAGGCATCTTCATCCCTCCTCACACTCACCTCCTCACCAGTGCCCTCTCTGCTCCCCTATACTCTCTTTTTGTCTACTTTCTCTATCTATCCAAGTTCTTCTTTTTTCTCTTTCTCTTTAAATCCTCACCTCATCTCCTCAAGATTAATATTTTTTTTCTTTTTTAGACGCTGAACCCTTCTCCATGACCAATTACCCAGCCGTTACATGAATGCCGTGTATTTGATACTCCTTTCTTATCAATTCTCTCTTGAGCTTGCTCGTGTCTCTTCGGCTCTTTAGTATGTGTGGCAGAGTGGAGACTATAGCTGCCCTGCCACCGCTGCCTCCCACAAAGATAAATGCATCACACATAATGACTCTGTGCCCTGCTCTTTATGTGTGTGTGTGTGTGTGTGCACACTGTATATGGATGCCTTTCTCCATAATAATAGGTGTCTGAAAAACTGACACATAATGGAGTGCGCCTGTTATGACTAAAGAACTGCAGAGTGGAAGAAATATTAGTCAATCTGAGAGACCGTTTTAATATAAACTGTGATGCACCAGGTCAGTGATGTGTGGATAGATTTTCACAGATATATGCTGTAGTTTTATTACATGTAGTGATTTAACAATAAAGCTCTGCAGTCATATACAGATCTATGATAGCTCAGAAATTACGGGAAGAAACTGATCATCTGTCTCTTTCCACCTTCATTTTTTCACTCCTCCTCAGCTTCTTCATCACGTTTGAACGTAAAGTTCAACAGCTGCTAAAAACAACCGATTGCTCTTGTTCCCATGCCACTTTATTCCACGAAAACACTTGATAGTAATTGCGTTCTTGCTCATTATGCAGATTAATTGGCTGGTTTTGAAAATGTAATTTGTTGCGCTCTTCTTTTGTGCTCTCTGCTTTTCCCCACGTTTGGCTGTGATCAATATTGCGTTTGCACTTAACAACATGAATAAGTGAAACGGAAACATGCTCAAGATCTGTGTGCCTGTTCTTTGCAGGATTGGAAAGCACCTGAGGTAACAGTACTGCTCACCACTAAAGAGAGCTCTGCTGCTGTGTGATAAGGCTCTCCTGTCTACCACGGTGACGTCTGCTTCATTTCAACTGAACCACAGGCGTCTCAGGTAGGTGTGAGGGGGCAGCGCAAACAGAGAGAATATATCGAATCAGAATCACAAAGGTCTGTGTTGATTTTTCAGCTTTACATCGTCTGAGCCAAACCAATATACAGTACACACAAACACACGCACACTATACTTGACGCACTATCTGCTGCAACTCCCCCAGATGCTGTTAAAAGCTGTTTCAGGGTAAAGGTTGCTAGAAATCACATCATTAATGTAAACTCTGTCACGAGAGGCATAATTATTTAAACACTATGGAGGTTTTATCCCACAAAATTGTCCAAAACAATGCGAAATGGGTCACTCGTAGTGGGCAACATCCGGGTCTGAAAAGTGAAGCCAATGCTGAAGTGCCTTAAACTTGCATTTTTTCTAACAGCCAGCAGGGGGCGACTCCTCTGGTTGCTAAAAGAAGTCTGATTTTATAGAAGTCTATGAGAAAATGAGCCTACTTCTCACTTGATTTATTACCTCAGTAAACATTGTAAACATGAGTTTATGATCTCAATTGCTAGTTTCAAGTCTTCTTCAATACAGCATGATGTTCATTTAGTAAAAGATGGTCCCATTTAGAGTCAAATAGACCATAAAGCAGGGGATGCTTTAGGGCGTGGCTACCTTGTGATTGACAGGTCGCTATCAAGGCATTGTCCCGTCTGGGTGTTGTCCGTGTTTTCCTCTCACAAATTTAACCCTTTCACAGTGTGTTTTCAGCTCATGAAATTTAATCGGAACATTTTTGGTCGCATAAAAATGTCTTATTCAGCATTTGATTGTACTTAGCTCCACCCTCTCGTGTCACTTCTGGTTGCAAAAAAAAACAAGATGGCGACAGCCAAAATGTCGTACTCAAGGCTTCAAAATCGTAGTCCACAAACCAATGGGTGACCATCACGGTGACTACGTCCACTTCTTATATACAGTCTATAGTAGTGCTGAACCTACGGAGAATTATCACCTTAATCTGCAGCTGCTCTCCTCGGCTATATTACAGAGCTTTAGCTAGTTTCAGCTCATTGTTTAGCTGTCAGTTCACAACTTTACTGTTTAGGTTCACTCTCTCAGCTCTCATAATGTCATAATGTCGTTAATGTCTGTTTTCAGGAAAAAAAACCTTTAAAAACTCTCACTACACTACCTGCTTAACACCAAACAACAGACAAACAAACGTAGTGACTGGCTGGTGAACACTGGGGCATTTAATATCTAAAGAGCCAAATATTTCCCTCAGGAGTTGGTAGAGACCAAAAACAGAGCTAAAAGAGAGTGAATATTGGCCAGAAACACAACTCCAAATGAAGGATCATCACTCTGTAACTGCTTGATGTGTAAATAAGCAATTTAAATGTGATGATGTACAGTATCAATGTTGTGTTCACAACTTGTTTCCACTTCCAAGTGGCCAAAAAAAAAACAGTTATTGCAGGTTTAAAGAAATAATTCTACATTTTAGAGAAACATGCTTATTTGCTTTCTTATGGAGAATTAGATAAGAAATTTGACTCACTCTGTTGTCTATTTGTTAAATATAAGGCTATACAGCCAGCAGCTAGTTGGTTGTTTTTGTGCAGGATTAGTTTTTGGCTAGGTGCAGTGACTTTGGATTTTGTTCGGATTAAACAAAGAAGATATAATGTGATCATTAGTGAGCTTTTGAGGTGCTAGTAGGCAGATTTTGCTCACTTCAGACAGAGGCAGGATAGGTGCTTTCCCATTTCCAGTCTTTATGCTCGCTGAAATAAGTTAACTGGCTGCAAGACAGTGATTAAGTGTATTTCCCAAAATGTTGAGTTATTCCTTTAAATTGCAGCAGTGGCAAAGCCTGGCTGGAAAGCAGGCAAGGGTGCCTTTATGTGCGAGTATATTTTCTCCTTAAATTCAATTTTGTCCTTAAGTCAGAGGAGAGTCAAAGTTATGAGTCCTGGGGAAATCCTTTCTCCTATTTGTTCCGTTTCCAGCCTCCTGCTGACAGAGTTAAAGCCTCCAGGCACCGCCTCATTCTGCGGGATATTCCACCCTCTCTTACATTAAATGGACCCATTTCACATTAGACCTATCTGTATGCATTTTCTCAGTGAGTGGCAGTGTGGAGCACAATAAGAAGTCAAGAGGCTACTCCACAGTCATTGTCTGTTACTGAGTCATGGCTCCCACAGCCAGCTGGCAGCTCCCAGACTGCAGACACCCAGACTGCATCTGTCACAGCTGTCTCAGTATCGGTGCAATTGCAAAGGCCACTCCATTACTGAATCCATAGAGCTGAGTGTGTAGCACAGTAGACATGTAAGAACCAATCCTCCACAGTCTTGTGTGGGGCGGCTTGTGACAGAAGAGAGGGGCCGGCTGTCTGTGGCACAGCTTTTAGGTAGATCAGAGAGGCTCGGTGATGGCGTGCACCTTCAGTTACTGACAAATAAGGGAGGCTGAGAGAGTGAAGGGAGGGGGATGAGAGTGAGAGCGAGAGAGTGAGAGAGATCCCTTATAGACAGTCCATCCACCCTGTGACCCTGTTGTCTGAGTGGACTGTCAGGTTGATTGAGACGCTGTGGGCGTATGGGAGAGAAGTAGAAAAAGTCTTCCTGCAAAGAAAAAAGACGAGAAGACAAATGATGAAAAGTAGGGAAAAGAATCAAGGCAGATGGAT
Organism: Sebastiscus albofasciatus; assembly: GCA_916701655.1. Taxonomy (NCBI): domain Eukaryota; kingdom Metazoa; phylum Chordata; class Actinopteri; order Perciformes; family Sebastidae; genus Sebastiscus; species Sebastiscus albofasciatus. The sequence goes on along the minus strand of CAKAOI010051489.1, from coordinate 14,744 downwards.
TACGGGCTGGGGGGCTAGAGGGGTCTGGAAAGAGTAAAGTGGGAGATAGATGGCAGAAAAAGGAAAAAGCAGCATGTGTTCATGACAGCTTTTATTAGGGCGTCTGTGGGCAACTTCAAAGTGATCTTCTACAAACGCCATACCAAGGATGTACAGTAAAAGAGCGAAGAGGTCTCAAATGGGAATCCTAGAAAAACATGTTGATCTTGGATCGTGTTGTTAGGACCTTGATGTAAAAAGTTTTTGCAGCGATCAAAGGTATCATGCAGCGTTACAGCCAGCGTGCTTCATGTTCTTATGAGTTATTCAGTGAACTATGGATTGATGCAGGAGGAGGTGAGAGGGCTGCAGCGTTCGGATCAGAGCGAGAGATGGAGTTAAGAAACTGCTGCATCAGCATTGAGACTTGTGGTTTGTCCCTGAAGCTAGAAAAGCGAGGGAATAGTGTATGAATGATTGCGCTTACTGTAAAGGGTCACATTGGTCAAAAATACCTACGGGCAAAAAAAAAGAAAGTGCAGACAAATAATGTCAGGCAAGGCTGCAGTTGCTGAAAATGTTGAGACAGAATAGTGTGGTGTGTTTAGATGTACGGTATAGTCATTTTCCTTATTTAGCTTTCCTAGCAGAGCTGGTTTAAAGTGGTAATATGTGAGATATATTTTAGTTTAACTAACATTATCAACAGAGTGCCAAGAGGTTACAGTGTTGGAGAGATATCTAGCCCCGCCCGTCCTGTCTTGTAATACTTGTACCCCGAGAGGCAATAATGAGTCACTGTAGCATCCAGTCTGCCCTCAGTCCAACATGAGAGGACGAAGAAGTAGAGCTGCCACGACAGCCCCTTCTCATTTCCAGGGCTTTGTCACTGCCGTCGGCGTTATATACCCGCGCTTAAGGCACCCTACGAGACGCACCAGGCTTTTCATTAACTACAATGTAAACCCGTCCGCGTCAATATTAAACGCTCAGGGAAAGCGCACTGGGAGAGACACACAATGAGCGGTCAGGAGGGGAAGTGGATGTGTCAGACAAACACAAGGTTTTCATCCAGGAGACCGCTGTTCGTCTCCCCTGTGTCACGTTACAATAAGCTGTTCGTTCGTGTCCCCTGTTCACAACGTTCGGTGTCATTTTCACTGTACAAACCTAGCCTAGTAGTTTTAAGCCCAACTGCGTTGTTTTTTCCTAAACCTAACTATAGTGGTTTTGTTAGAGGGTAGAGCAGGTTGTCCACCAATCGGAAGGTCGGTGGTTCGATCCCCGGCTGCTCCGGGTAACATGTCGATGTGTCCTTGAGCAAGACACTTAACCCCAAATTGCTCATGACGGCATAGCCATTGGTGTGTGAATGAGTATTTAGATTAGATCCTGATGGGCAAAGTTGGCACCATAGCAGCCTCTGCCATCAGTGTATGAATGTGTGTGAATGGGTGAATGCCGACATGTAGTGTGAAGCGCTTTGAGTGGTTGGAAGACTAGAAAAGCGCTGTATAAATGCAAGTCCATTTACCATTTACCTAAGCAAGAGTTTTTGTTTACTTCACAACATTCAGCACGATTGAAAAAACGACAGCGAGGGCTCGTTAAGCAAATGTTTACTGCGACCCGAAAAGAGTGATGGCGAGGGGTCTGACAAAGTGTCAGTGTATGACGAGTTGGGATGAGAATGCGCTGGCCCCAAGAGTTTATCAATCACATTGAAGGAAGGATTAAATTCAAAGTGGCAGAAACGAGAAAATGATTTCTTTTCATTTCGTCCTCCCCGCCTCCAGGAGGCTGCTTCGCCAGGAGGAGAGTGTACGACAGCTTCAGGAGACGGATCTTCGGCTAGCAATTAGCAGTTATCTTGAAATTCAGCACTGAGGGTCTGATCCAGAGGGACTGCCCAGACTCCCCGTACAGCAAACTTTCTGTTGCCGCAGTCACAGATTAGACTCAGCATGACTCCTGACGCTGGAATTTGTGCTGGCTGAATTTGAGTTGAGTTGCTGCGGCTGTTAACTGAAGGTCCGTCTCTCGGAGCCGTTGCACGCTCTACTCCCGGCGGGGTGCATGGTCTCATGGCCACGGGGAGGCTGAGACGTAGGTGCGGGTCGTTTTCTCGTTTCTGCCACTTTGGATACAATCCAATGAACAAACTATCAGAATGTACATGGACCGTACATCCCCTGGTTGGTGGCACAGTAAACACACAGATGGCTTAACGTAAACTATAGGCTAACGCCACACGTGAAGATTTTCAACAGTTTGGTTGAATTTTGCGTATTCTTGTTCCGTTGTTAGTTAGTAGTTGTTTTTTTTTATATATAACTGATGACTGTAAATTTAGATTGTATGAACCCAGTAGAGGTGAAATGCTGCCCACTATTTCGTTGGAGCATGTAGGCAAACATTACACATTGCCCCTTTAACTGGCTCCTGAGGAGCTAGTGACAGGGTTAATTACCTTACAATATAATTAAAGCTGCAGTGGGTAGAAATGGAGCAAATATGATAAAAAAATTAATAATTTTTATAAAATGGTCACTATATCCTGACAGTAGTGCACAGACCGGAGGAAAACAACCAATCAGAGCCGAGCTGGAGCCAAACGGAGATCAAACAGTCAAACTAGGCATCGCTGATCAAATATGAATCAATATTCTGTGACTGTAATGCCTGTTTCTCGCCTCAAATGTTTTCAGAAACATCCTGCAGTGTATTGTGTAGCTGTAAAATGAGAATGTTTGTGACCTGGCTGCCGTGTTGAGATCATTGAAGAAATATCAAGCACCGCCCACCAGCCGGAGCACAGCCAATAGGAACGCTCTCTTTCTGAAATGACCTCTGATTGGCCAAAGTCTTTCGTCACGGGCTAGATTTTTTTAAAGCCTGAAAACAGAGCCATGAGGAGGTTCAGAAGTCTAGTTATCTCTTATAACACTTTGAATTACAATATGCTGAAAGGTTATTATGGAATTTCTACCCAATGATGCCAAAAACATTGTGCCTACTGAAGCTTTAAAGCTGGAGCAACATATCAGACAGTTTTATTACCTAGTACCTAAAATAGAAAAGGAAGTTGGATTGCTCCAAAATCCACCTCCTGAAGTTGCTTCAGACCCCGGCCCTCTAAAGTGACCCTTGGCCCAACCACTGCCACAAACAGTGATTGTCCAATCACAGCTTAGCAACCGTAACTAGGCACAGTAGGGCATGTCAAGATTTGGATTTCTTCACATGTTGCTCTGGTGTGCAAGGGCTCCAATGATTGTAATACTCTGTTTCTGAGGAGTTTGGAGGGTTGTACTGTTTCTATTTGGTCTTTACTAAATCAAAAGCAAAAGTGTAAGAATGTAATGATTATCTGCTCAAATATAAGCTACAACTCGTAGCATGCCCAGCTAACAGTAGTAACCAAGCATTATTTCCAAAGGCAATAAGCAATATTGTTGTGTGGGGTCACCAGGTCACATTACAAAAAGCACTTGTTCAACACTAAGGCTTCAAGAGATTTTTCTAGACAACAGTAACTGCTCTATCCTGCTCTTTAGTTGATTTGGGAATGTTTACACTCCGGCAACTCCAGTATGTTACGTTACCTTGTTGTTGACAATTACGTCAGTTATTCTTCATCCCCAAAGTTTATTTCTGTTGTAAAAATGATGCATATTGTTTAAAAGTGTGTCTAACCATAGCTGATTAGACATCAAAACATCCAAGGGTTTATGTAAGAAGACCAAATAACTTTATTTTATTTATGATATTGTACTATAATACTTGGGCTCTTAAGCTCAACTCTGCAATACAAGAACAATACTGTCTATTTATTTTCATGTCTTCTTCACAGATAAATAACTGCCATAGGACATTGACTGAAAATGAAGCGTGTTTCTTGGATAACAAGTTAACCGATCGTGAGAAACATTTCAGTTCACTAATAAACTTCAAGTATAGCTTGAATGGCACATGTGTCCTCATTACTGTGAAACGTTTTAGCTCTCATTCAACAATAATAATGAATGTAAATCTATACATGAGCATAAATTCTACCCCCAGGCTTTTCCTGCATATCCATCTATACCTCTGCGTAAATCTGGAGTACTTGTGAAACTAGAAACGTCTCTCTGTGAGCTTTGCCCGGCTTCTTATGCGCAGGCCCTGTCACAGATGATGTCCCTTAAGCGGCGTATGGCCTCGCGCCAAAACGCACATCCTGCGTGGTAAATGATTAAGCTGTTTACCCATGATTAAAGATGTTCTTTCTGCCCGAAACGCTTCAGAAGAGTACCTCGGCTCACTGTTAGCCGGCACAAGACGAATGTTTGATAAATGATTCAACGCTTGGCTAATCAATTCCCCTGACTTCCTGTTTGTTGCTGTGGATTAAACCATGACTCAGTTAAGGGTTGTATGATGGAAAGTGTTGTGGGTTTAATGGTGAGTGTGCCCTTGTGGGACAATTGAGCTGACCTCTGTGTGTTTGATCGTTTTTGATCTCTCCAGATGAGAAGCAACAGAGAGTGCTTGTAGGCAACTTTCCTATAGTTTCTCCAGACTTTAAGAGAGGTATAATTGTCTTGCCAGTTGTCTCTGCATGCAACGATCTGTACGGTATATCAGCTATTTTGAGAAAACTAATAAAAAGAGCTGCAGGAGATACTTATTCCAATCACTTAAGCTACATGCACAACGTACAGGTTGATAATGTAATTACAGAGAGTTGTTTCCTGAGCTGTTAGATCTTCGTATGACACTAAAGTCAAGTGAGGTGTGAGTATAAGTGTGACAACAGACAGTGCTTGGTGCTTGGGTGGCATCATGGTGAACAAATAAATCAGAGTGGCATGTTACTGTCACATCTCCTTGCTATAATCTCCCACATTGATCGGCCTTAATTGATCTCATTTGAGCTGGTTAAAGCTTCCCCCTGCGCTGACGGACACAGCTGCTGCCTGGCTTGTCAGAGCTGACTAATTACATGTCACCGCTGCCATGTGACACCTCTGGCAACATAGTGTGACCTCACACCAAAACAAAAATCTTTGAGTTTCTGCACACCTGAGGATTACTGTTTGGCTTTTTCCTCTTTTTTACCGTCATCTGTGAAGCGCGACGTGTGCTGAGATAGTCGGCAGCTGAAAGCAGAACACCGCATTGAATCTTCTCCCACACACTCTGCTGTCTGTTCATACGGAAGAAGAAATGTTGATACAGAATATAGCTGGATGTCTTATGCAATATTCTGCATGGTGATATATCTTTGCTGAAAACGACAAAGAGTATAAAAAGAGAATAAGGCTGGGGGAGGCAATGCCTTCCAGGTGAATAAAACACACTTGTACCCAGAGGTGTGTGTCGGGAGGCTGAATAAGTATCAATTAAAACAGACCTTGAGAGAAACTCATAGTTTAAATTATAGCTTCAAGTTAATCTAAATCAATCACTAAACTCGTTCCCTCCACAGATGAACTAAGAGCCATTTAGTCAAAAAGGAATGGTTTGACATTTGGGAAATTTGCTTGTTCGCTTTCTTGCAGAGAGCCACCAAGCCTCAGCTGCACAGTTACCCCAAGTCTCCGCAGCCCAGCTCCACGATCGAGGCCCAGCCAGACCTCAGGCATTGGGGGTTCCTGCGTTTGGGGTTCCCCGGTGGGGGTTCCTGCGTTGGTGATTTCTGCGTCGGTGGTTCCTGCGTTGGTGATTTCTGCGTCGGTGGTTCCTGCATCAGGGGTTCCTACGTGGGGGGTTCATGCGTCGGGGCTTCCTGCGTCTGTGATTCCTGCATTTGGGAGTTCCTGCGTCGGGAGTTCCTGTGTCGGTGGTTTCTGCATCGGTGGTTCCTGTGTCGGTGGTTTCTGCGTCGGTGGTTTCTGCGTCGGTGGTTCCTGCATCGATGGTTCCTACATCAGTGGTTTCTGCGTCGGTGGTTCCTGCATCGGTGGTTCCTACATCAGTGGTTTCTGCGTCGGTGGTTCCTGCATCGGTGGTTCCTACATCAGTGGTTCCTGCGTTGGTAGTTCCTGCGTCGGTGGTTCCTGCGTCAGGGGGTTCCTGCGTCAGGGGGTTCCTGCATCGGGGGTCCCTGCTGACAAGCCAGTTCCTGAGTTGGCGCTGACACCTGTTTCTGATTCCCAGTCGGCGGTCTGGCTGACACCACTCCAAGCTGCAGCAGTCACAAGTTCCCGTTCTGCTCTCCACTAGTCCAACCCTCAGTTGTCAGCTGTCCTCCCTGGCCTCAAGTCTCCGTAGCAGAATTTCAGTGGAGTCCCGCCTTCGTCTGCGGCCTCCAGAGTGATTCCGTCACTGTCTTTGTACTCCAGAGGGGTCCCGTCTCTGACCTCCGGGCCATCCTCCAGAGCGGTTCTGCCTACGTCGCCGACCTCTGGACCGTCCACCAGAGGTGCTTCTGCCTGTCTGGTCGTCCTCCTGCTCGTCCTCCAGAGGGCTTCCGGCACCCTAGTCACCCTCCAGACCTGTCGTCTGGCCGTCCTCCAGAGAGTATCTGCCCATCTGCCCTGCCCCCAGGCCGGCCACCTGAGGTTTCCAACTCCTTTCTTCGGCTCCCAGGACACCCACACACCCCCACCCCTGTTCCAGGTTAATGGTAAATATATCCAAATACATTTTTCTGTAATGTCATATGATTAATGAAACATCCAGGCAGAGTTTATGCCTAGCTTCAATTATTTAAACCTTGTTCCTGTGACACTTACAAGCAACTGGTGACCACCTGAACATGAACACCTGATCAATTCAACATGTTAACATGGTATTTCCAGAGTTATCAAGTTAAAAATCTCCATTAAAAACAGACACTGAATAATTGAGGCCCTGAATGGGGACGTAGCAACAGAGCCAAAAGAAGATGACTGATATGAGATGATGATCCCTCCTTTAAATCTCCTGAATGGATTCTTCTTCCCTCCGCAGCTGCCCAACGTCTTACTCATTTGAATATGAAAGGGCACTGGAAGCATATATCATGATGATTGATTCTGAGCAGATTGAGGGAAGAGTCATTTGTCATGTTGTGCCTCAGACTCCAGAGCATTGCAATCTGTCTTTATATGAAAAGACCAACACGTTATAGATTTACTAATGAATTAACGATTCAGAGCTCATGATTACACCTGGATAAGAACTGGCAACCGTAGCTGTCCGAACTCCTGCACCTCACCTATCAGCATTGCTCTGCTAGCCTAACGCGCCTGTTCAGCCGATTAGACTGTTGTCAGGCTATTAAATAGGCATTATCAGTCTCTATAAGCCCCATAAATGTGGGTCAATAGGGGCCTACTACACCCACTAGTAGGTTTTATCATCTATTCACATGGTAGATCATAGAAAGAAGGTATAAAATAACACAACAGCAACCTCTAATGACCGTAGTAATTATGACAGGAACAGAAGCAGAAGTCAGGCACTGTAGTATAGATAGTGTGAAACTCCATAATGGGTGGAGGTCGGGGACGATGGATTGTACACAAAACACAGGGTTTTCACCCAGGAGACCAGAATTCGCATCCAATGTGAAACCGGCAATGTGTAGTTGTCTTTGTGTTCGTAGTTATTTGAACCCAAAACACAATGTTTTTCCCTAAACTTAACTAAGTATTTTTTTTTGCCTAAACCTAAAGAAGTTGTAGTTTTGTTGCCTAAACCTAAAGAAGTTGTAATTTTTTGCCTAAACCTGAATAAGTTGTAGTTTTGTTGCCTAAACCTAAAGAAACCTTTTTGTTTGTGTTTAAAAAGTGACGTTTCATTCAGTTCTACGTATTATTTTGGTTGCTTTTAAGTTTCGCTTTCACTTTTACAACGCAGTAGGCGTAGTAGGCCCCTACAGACCCACATCTATGGTGCTTATAGCAACTGATAACGCCTATTTAATGACCTGATAACCGTTGAATCAGGTGGCCTGTTATAGCAGCCTACTACGTGTGTCTGCCTCCTTTCTCCAAAAATGTCCCAGATTGTATAGTAGTGTAATATACTTCCTGGGCTAACATGCTCGAATGTGGCATCGGTTTGTAGTGTTTTCAGGACAGTGTTGGATGTGTGGGATAGCTGGTTGCCTCCCTCATCTTGTTTCACTGTCTGTTTCCTCCATATCCTCTTTAATCCAATGTTGGAATATATTGCTCTCAGACGTAATTATTTTAGCCCGCTCCCAGGCAATAATGTAATTTTCTGTCTTAGAGTGATTTTAGAAGGCTAATTTTAAGCTTTCCTGCTCTGCTTGATGTTTCTTTGAACGAGTGTGCACTTCAAGAATCTCCTTTTCCTCTTAGATGAGAGGCATGGGATTTCATAAATCACACCTCATTTCTCTTGTTTCACATTTTATCCTTGGGGGTGTACTAGAGGCTGGCGCGGTTTGATGTGGGGTTTTATCGGGGATGGATGGGATGTATTTCATTAGCCTTTGCGTGTACGCTGTAGTACCACTTTCTGCAAGACAGATATAAAGCATAACTCCTGACAGACTACATCATCGCAACATCTTTGATTTTTGAAGAATGTCAAAGTAAAACATAACCTCTTCTTTGTATACTGTACATAGACACATTTGTTATCTTAAAGAATTATAGATGAACTTCTTTCTGCTGTTCTTGTGTAAAAGAACCATAGTAGGCTACTTCTTCATGACCAAAAGATCAGTTATATCTGCAGTGGGTAGAATTGGAGCAAATATGATTTTAAAAAGTTATTTTTATAAAACAGTCACTATATCTGTGTCTCTGTGTCCTCCGGTGATCCTGATGGTATCTGCAAGATTTCACAGACCGGAGGAAAACAACCAATCAGAGCCGAGCTGCCGTCTCTGAGCAGCTGTCAAATATGTATTGAATAACAATATGCTGAAAGGTTATTATGGAATTTTTTGCCCAATGATGCCAAACACATTCTGCCTACTGCAGGTTTAATTTATCTAGGACAGACATGAATCTACAGCAAGTCCAAGACTTAATTAGGACGAAACAATAATCTATTTTTATCAGCCAAGCCCAAAAATCCACCTCGTGTTGGTTTCAGCATTTTTTAAGATTGGATTCACGAGTGTGCTGAGCAAAAAAAAGCACGGAGCTCATACACAGGGTTAGCGCGTGTGGGTGGAAGAGACTACGCGAGGAAATATTCCGCTGTTAAATAAAAAAAAACAAACACATGCAGCCATTGCATTTATATTGCACCAGTTGAATTAAATAGTTACATGATTTCTTTCCACTTCAATAAGATACTCAATAACACAAAAACGCTTGAGGTTCAGACAGCTCATGCATAAAAAGCCCTTCTTCTGAATGCATATAAAACTAACAGAGCAGAGTTATTCAAACATACATTATACACACAATTATTGTTGAAGTGGTTTGTTTTGACCTTCAGTCTACAACAGCCATTTACTACCTGCTGGGAACCGGAATAAGAATAGAACATTTAGTATTAAAAACTTACACTACATGGCACTTAAGAGACATACTGGAGGTGCTCTGAAATGTAATATTAATCTGACATTTGACAGTGTGATGGAGCTGCGGGCTACGGAGGAAGCCAAGAGAGCTGATGTTTTAGTCTGGAGTGTATAAGCTTGATCCCAGCCTAACAGCGCTGAGTTGTCCTGGAACAGAAACACAGGCGGTACAAAGAGATGATGGTTTTTCTTTCACTAATATACATTCTGTCAGTCATTTTGGTTAATTTATTTCACATATAACACATTACATCCAACGCCCTGCTGATTTCTTCTCATCTTCCAATTATTGGTAATGGACTGAGGACCTCAAGTGGACGGTTAATGAACAACACCCCCCCTTTGTGGGAGAAATGTGAAAGAAAAAACTGTCATGTTAGTTGGTGTTTACCTGGCTTGACGTGGCTGCCGCTGTCATCCTGTGTAACCTACAACCTTCCCGCTCAATTAAAAAACAAATCCCTCTCAGGAACTGGCAGGGGGTTGAATCACTAATAAGCTTCCCACGCTTGCCCCTTGTAGTTTGACCTTTAAGCTGTCGCACTAAGTGTGTTGGTGTCTCGTCTAACCAGCTGGCAAATCTTCAGATCAGCTGTTCATTACTGCGGATGAGAAAGTTTTCATTGGGGGACATTGTATGTTTCTCTCTTTGTAGATATATGCATGGAGGATTAATGATTTTTTTTCATAATAAAGAGGCCAATGTAACATGAAAACAAAGAAAACTACTGTGATAGTGTTGCACCCATTAAACATCATTGAAAGCTAATTAGCTGTCAGGGCTGAAGTCTCAGAGTCACCTCATTGAAGTTGAAATATGCCTGCCATTGTTATTCACAAACAGATCACTTCCTAGTTTAAATAGCCGCTCGTGGCAAACAGATTTTGTGTGATCTGCTATACAATATAACACATTCTTCTTGGATTCCTTTACTTCAACAAGAAATTAAGGTGAATAGCACTTCAAATCTCTCACCCAAGCAATGTGATGCTGTTGAATTTGATTTCAAGAAAGAGCGCTCTCTGTGTCTCTCCCTCCGTCAGCAAACTTTGCTATAATAAGCAGATGACACAGATCAACAGATCAATCTGTGGTCTAATTTGCATTGATACTACTACTCTACTTGCTTGACGTTTCAACCATTTATCCATTACTGGTAACTAACTGAAAGTTGAAAATTTAACTATTTCTATCATTTTGACAACCGCTTATCAGCATCACAATTTCTAATCTTATTTGGCTGTTTAGTTTCCTCTTTAAAGGACCAGCGTGTAGGATTTACAGGGATCTATTGGCAGAAATGGGATATAATATTCATAGCCATGTTTTCATTAGTGAATAATCATCTGAAGAATGTTTTTGTTAGCTTAGAATGAGCCCTTCATATCTACATAGGGAGCGGGTCCTCTTCACGGAGTCCGTCATGTTGCTCCGCCGTGTTTCTACAGTAGCCCGTGTTTTTATGTTATACCTGAAGGCCACCGTATAGCTCTCCGACACGCTTGTGAAACTGTGGTAACATGAGAGGCAGAGTGCAAAATCGTGGTATACCGTCAGCCACCATCTGACTTACGTTGCACCTAAAGTAGTGTTGTTAAGGTAAGGATGGCCTCTGAGCGTGGCGAATAGTATCCTGGAAAGGTGAGCGGAGGGGAATTCAGTCGGTTGCAATCTGCAACCACACTGCTATATGCCACCAAATCCTACACACTGTACCTTTAACACAAATATGTGGATATATCTCTTTTAATCAAATCACAATTTCTATGTTTTGTTGAGTTAAGTTAATTAATTGAGCTTTCCCTCCTGGCAACAACCTGGCAAAGAACCCCTGCTTGGGATCTGTCCTTGAATAGCCTAGTACCTTCAGTAGCCTAGTTCTCAAAATAAATGGACACACACACACATATAGATACACACTTTTTTCACGTTGTTGAAAGTTGGGTAGGAATGGGTCAGAGGGTGCTTTAATTGAATTTTAAATGCTCTAACTCACGGTGCTAAACAGCTCGTGGACACATTCTGTGCTCGTCTGAAAATCATTTTAAATTCCTCAAAGTTAGGTCTATTTTTTTTTTTTCTGAGATGGTCTTCATTTTAATTCAAATTGACTTCTTCCCCGAGGTGCATTTCCTGGAGAAACAGAGGAGAAAAACAGCAAAGTTTTCAGGAGCCAAATGAAACTCACTCGAGCTGATAGCCACAAGCAACCTCATCAGCATTACCACCTCACATTTTACTCATGAAAAGTTCAAGTTACATTCAGAGAGGAAACAAACAACTACAACGTTGATTGATTTTGGTATATATTTATGAATATAGATCTGCTATATAATGATCACTAGCTGGAGGTGATATAGTCATTTTATTCATGAGCCTTGTAATGTACAATATTATTTAACAGATCCTACTTTCTGTACACATTATTCTTTCATTACTGTAGCTCAACAGCTGATGAAAAGAGGTTTATTCATGCTCTGGATTACCAGTGCATGAATAAAAAAGCTGCATGCATGGTTGCATAATCTCCAGGAGAGTCATTGCCAGAGGTTTCAGCTCGACAGTGCCTGAGGTGTGTTTAGTCATTGTGAGGTCTGAAGAGAAATACATTGAATATGCTTTAGTCATTATTAGAGTTAATTAGACAGGAGCGCTAAGAGGATTCTATAAAAGGATGATGAGCTCAGAGAGGTGATGAGCCAAGCTGAGAGGAGAGACAACCAGCAAACTTCAGTGTTCACATTTAACTTTGTTGGACTATAATTACCTCAAACAACTTAGAATATATGTTAAATCGGGAGGAACAGATGAGTCATTGTGTTTGTGATACGCTTCGACTCGGCGGCGGGCTATGGCAGGATATGGATTTCAAAGTAATCGCTGTTGTCATTATAGAGTCAGGGATGCTTTTTATGGTCCTTGATCATAATTAGAGTAGCAAATGGAGATGACACCCCAACTTTTATACCCTCAGTGGACCAAAATCACCCACTCAGGAAAGCACAACACGTTCTGATCCCAACTCATCATATACTGACGCTTTGTCAGACCCCTCGGCGTCACTTTTCGGTCGAAGTAAATACGTGCTTAAGGAGCCCTCTGCGTCACATTTTGGTTGCATGTGCTTAATGTTGTGAATTAAAGAAAAACACTTGCTTAGGTTTAGGCAATAACATCATTATAGTTAGGTATAGGAAAGACCTTTATGGTTGAGCTGAAACTACTACGTTTGTACAGTGAAAATGTGACACAGGACACAAACAAACAGCTGATTGTAACTTAACGCATGGGACACAAACAGGATGATGAATGGTCGGTATCTAATGCAGACGGCCGTGACAAAGCGGCGGTATTTCATACCCTGGGAATTACAATGGGCTGGAAAACAGGGAGACATATTGAGGTGTGCGGGAAAGGATCTGTCCTGACGTACAGTCTACCTATGGCTTCATTTTATATTTACAGTCGGTCCGTTGTAACAAAACCAGGGTGATTTGATTTTGTCTGACCATCACCATTAAAATTGCAGCTCAATTGTGAGAGTCAAAGCTTTAAAAAAAAGGTCAAAAAGCCAGAATAACACACAACGGACCGAGCAATGAACCCAGATCTCACATCTTTTGTTGTATTTTGTGAGAAAGACCAGGATGACTGTGCAGTTGCACCGAGGTGGCTCAATATCTTCATCCCAAACTGTGTGCAGACAGTTGCTGAGAGCAGGTTGTTTCATGGTAACATTATTCTTCGTGCCTGAGGCTGATTAGGAAAAAAAGAGCTTATCTGAACTCCACTTCCCCCTCTCCGGATGTCCCCTGCTGGACTTCCAGTACCTTTTGTAGGCTGCCAGATCCAGAAGCTTTGAATCCCACCCCCCACAGATGCTGCTTCAGGAGTCTCAATGGTGGACCAGCTGCATCTCCCTGGAACAGCTAAGTGGGCTGCAACAAATGCCAAGATGCGTAACTCTTAAAACACAAATAGATGCAGAGTGATTTGTATCTGTAAGTCTGTATCCGTGCCTCTAATTTACCACTCGTATATCCATCCATCATCCTGACATAAACACAAACAGTTGTGCAAATACATTGTCATATTTTTGCTCAAACATCCCCGTTTGCATGGCTTAATATCATTCACAATCCTTATATACATTTGCAAATCGTCAACTTGGCATTTTTAAAAGGAAATGTATTTGTGAATCTCAACCGATTCGTGTGGATCCTTTTGAGACTGTGAATACCTTTACAAGATAATGTTAAAATGCTGTTATCCCAGTGTCAATCTGTATTCACTGTAGAGGACAGAACTGCATGATCAATGTGATACAGTCGGCTACATTTGCAGGATTAATCCCTAAAAAGCTAAACAGCGACAAAGTGATAATACCGCACACCTCTATGACACAGCGTTAGACATAATGAGGTCAAGAATTGAATGTAAATTTAAAAAAACATGTATTTTGTGAAAAATAAACAGCAAAAAGCAAGCAAAGTTATATTGACACCTACTGTTACACCTGCAAGGTGAAGAACAGATGTCAGGTGCTGTGCCAACTGGGCAAACAGCTGGGTTGAAGCTTAACATTAATTTAAAATTAATTTAGCTTTATTAAATCCAACATAAATTCCTTGAGTCTTACATCAGGCATCTGTATCATTATCAATTAATTATAGTCTTAACTTCCATCATGGGAAGACTCCACGGATGGATTATCAGCAACATCTTGCACGTTTACCATCAATCTAAAGTACTACTGTTGGTTTAAAATGACGTAATTAAACTTCAGTAAGACTGGAAATAAAGAGAGGGTGCCTTAACCCTTTCCACATTTAATAAAAAAATAATATAGGATATTGTACAATTATTATTGTCACAGTGACAGATAAAGGAAATCTTTCCTGCCGAACGCAATAACTCTCTATAGCAGCTATTCTCAATAGATTAACCTTTCAAAATCTGACAACCACTATTCTGTCTTTCAGAGTTTGTAGCGAGCTCAGTTTTAAAGCTAGAGTGAAGATACTGGTATCATATGGAACTATAAAACCTAATGAATCCATCGGTACCAACTATGTCATCTTAGCTGGTCATGAAAGAGGTTAAATAACGCTCCAAAGTTATGCTAAATTTTGGCAAGGAAAAACTGTCATGTCCATTTTCAAAGGGGTCCCTTGACCTCTGACCTCAAGATATCTGAATGAAAATGGGTTCTGTGGGTACCCACGAGTCTCCCCTTTACAGAGCTATATGTCTCGGATGCAGTGACACAAAATGGAGCTTTTTTTTTTT
>CAKAOI010051488.1:83898-103059 GCA_916701655.1 Sebastiscus albofasciatus | reverse complement strand
CACTGCAGAAGAGTTAGTTTAGCTCTGAGAATATCTAGTGAATGTTCAGTGGACGTTTGTGCTGAAATAAATGCTGCAGCTCCTCCAGAGAGAAACGTTACCGTCTCCCTCCTGCGCCCGCAGGGAGACACCGGGTGCCGGTGTCACGGTCCACGTTTCTCTCTGCGGAGGCTCGTCACTTCACAAGACACGGAAAACCTCTGTTGGTGCGCGCTGTGTCAGTGAATGCAAGCAGGCAGCGGAGGAGAGGCTCCGGTTGGGGATGTCTCCCTGCGGGCGCAGGAGGGTGAGGCAGGAAAAGGCAACACGAGGATCAGATCTAAATCATGTTCATGGAGAGACCTTGGTCTGGTCAGCTAACATTACTGCCAAGCAGCTGAAATATAGAGTGATATTGTGGTTTTAGCTGACATGTGTCGCCTCACTGTTCTGAACGATGCTCGTTCAGGTCTATTTAGAGCGAGCAAGACTGACTTTCGTTGATTTCACGGCCACAGGTGTCGCTGTTAAGAAGCAATTCTGAAAGTTACAAATAGTCCCTTTAATATGGTTAACACACGCAAAGTAAAAATACATTTTATAGATTCAAATGTGTAAAATGCATTTATTTGCAGTGTCACAGCTGACCTCACATGCTTCTCGATAAATATACTTTGTTCATCATATTCATAATACTTCTGTAACTATTTCCACACAGAGGACTTGTAACAAAATTTGATAAAATTCTGCTTATTTTTGTTTTCAAGTTGTAACTTGAGGAAACTAAGAAATGTTCCAACTGACCCCGATCTCCCCTAGTCCTCATTTCCTTATAGGCTAATATGAAGTCTTATTATCAATATGTAGCCCAGGTGTTAAAATGCTCTTAATTATTATGATAACTCTCCAAGCGGGAACAAATGACATAAATGTAAACTAATAACTATAACTGTGGTTAGTGAGTCTCTGTGACTGTGACCGTGATCAACATCAAGGTCAGACACCTGGCACCTGCTCAACACTCAACACAGTCACTACACAACACTCTACTAACTATATATTACCATCTCTAACTTGTGCAGTGCTTTAATAAAATATAATAATATAATCTAATAATATATCTATATATGCTCTGCTGTAGGATGTGTGAACATTTCTCTAATCTCTCCTTCCTCTTCATGTGTGAGCTGATAGCAGAGACGTCTACGTGTTGGCTTTAGGCGGAATAATGGCGAGCTGTTGACGCACTTGTCAAATGACTTCAATAATAAATCCGTTTATTAAAATAAAGGCTACCAGCAGGTGCACGGATAAAATAGAGAAAATCAACATTATATATAGATATAACTAAGTTTAGGCTATTAGTGAAGCATGAAAATGTAAAGTTTGACGCAGTTAGAGGAGAGTGAGCCAACAGGATGAATACTGCTCAGTCATATCAGGCCGAGAATAGATCTATAACCGTTATAACGGTTATAAACGTTATAACCGTTATAGCAGTACATGAAGGTGGGTGTGCGGAGGTCTGCGTGGCTGCGGTCATGTCCGGTCATGTCGGGTCATGGTCGGCAGTGAACGTGAACTCACCCCTGCACTGATGTGATGTTTGGCAGGTTTAGACGACACATTCGCCACAGAGACCAGCTGAGTCCTCAGAGAGCTCCTCAACAACCGGGAAACGGCGGGCAGAGACATAGTCCGACGACTGGAGGACAGCAGGGACGAGACAACAGACAGGTCTACCGCTAGGACTGATACTGTTAATGTGTTACTGATACTGGTCTCAATGTCGGTTTGTATCTGTGCCAGTCTGTCAGAAGGGGGACGTGACGTTAACCGCCCTCAGGCAGCTTTCGGAATGTAATTGGCCGTCGCACCTCCAGTATCAGACACCGTGACCGGAGAGCGCGGGACTTGTCCTCATATGACCTCCTCCCTCTTCCCCATAGCAGCAGAGAGGAGCAGAGCTGCAGACACAGAGGAGCTGCTGCAGTCTGCTGACAGCATTGACACTATAGTTATTCATGGACATGTCCACCACCTCTTTGCAAACATTCCTTCCATAATGCTACAACATGCGGCTAGTTCTCTCTGTGCATGCACCACCACGAGGTTACACAGGTGTTTTATATAAGTGGTTCCATTTAGTGCAACTTTAAGTCAACAGGCTACTGCATGTACCCCCCCCAGCAATATCAGCTCATGCATCTGTAGTTGTAGTACTAGTGTCTGCAGTTGTGTTTGATTTACTGTAAGTAGAGAGGTAAAGGTCAATGATATTTGTGTTACACAGGTCAGTTAAAAGTGCTCAATAAGACATGGACACAAACAACCGACTAAATGACAAGAACCGGACAAAATCAATGATTGGAGGTTTTTAAAATACCTTCAACTTTGTGTCATTTCCCCTCAGTCTCACTGACTGGACCCAACTTCTAGTACTATAGCTATAGGTATGCCCTAACATTAATACTACTACTACTTACATAACACAAGTGGAGTAGTTCATTTTAAGCAGCTGGACTTTGTCTGTTTGGTCAAGAGGACATTTTCATCAGTCGGTTCCATATTGATGAAGCCTCCTGGATGTGAGACTAGATATCCAGTGACCTGGACAAATGAGAACCTTCACAGAGATGATGCTGAATTAATATACTGGTGATTCTTAGCATCTGAAATAAATGTTCCACACATCATTATTCCAGTTCTTCAGGATTAGTATGGGAACGCTTCTTATTTGACATTAAATACATTATGCAAGAGGCATATTTACTATTAACTCAATGTTTACTTTGTAACATGTACAACAAGATTTTACAACTAGAAACATGACACGAGTCAGTTCTGGGCTACTGTTGAAACATGGCAGCCGAGGACCCTCACTGACTGGACCCAAGTTCTAGTACTATAGATATAGTACTATAAGTTCTAGTAGTATAGATATAGTACTAGAAGTTGGGTCCAGTAGTAGTAGTAGTAGTAGTCCAGTTGCTTTAAATTAACTACTCCACTTGTGTCATGTAAAACTAGAGGGTTCCTATGCTTTAAGAAGACAAGTAGAATACTTTTTATTATTATTATTATTATTATTATATTATGCACTGAGTTTATTAAACTTTTTTTGCTAAGTTTATGATGTAATAATGTTCTCATAATGTAATAACTTATGTTATGAACAAAACTGCTCAAGGTTTTATTTCATTATGTGCTTATTATTACATTATGAGCTTTTATTACATTTAAATAATTATGTTATGCAGTTATTACATTATGAGTTGCTACAGTTCTACACTATTACTACTAGTAGGCCTACTATTACTACTACTACTAATACATGGTCTACTACTACTACTAGTATGTTATTCCCTAAAGAAATCTAATCTAATTGAGTAAATGTTCTTCTGTTGGTCTAATATTCAATTCAGAGTATTGAAGAGCACATTTACTTGGCTTTGTTGGGGATCCTTGATGTGCATTTAGAGCAGCCCAGATTATTATGGTATGGATTCAAATGTAGCACATTTGTCAGATAACCATTTCGTCAATGAACTCTACTCCAGCATAGTACAATAAAGATTAAGATTAATAATGCTGTTTACACCAAATTCCTGCCCTACCTATGTGTGTTATTAAAAATAGTAACCCTTTTTTGCCTCTTTTTAGGTAGGAGTGAAAATGAGTTGGTTGGTTTCAGAATAATTAGAGAACAATTAGATACAAAATAGGATGGAGGGTATACAGGATGATTTCTCCTTGGCAACTATCATGTTTTGCACCTGTTTAATAGTAATACGTGTTTATTTAGCAGTGGAAGTAGACGTTGGTAGGAGGAGAAATAGTAATACAGGTAGTACTAGTTTTGCCAGTCTCACTAGTGGCATGGTTGGCTGGACAGTTGTACGGTACATTTGCTGTAATAACACCCTTGAGTCTAGTGGATCATCAGTGAGGTGCGTACTGATCACGTACTGATCACACACTGATCACTGTGTGACAGTGACACATCTTCCTTGTGTTGGCTGTGCACTTTTGGATTTAAAAAGTTGAACGCCATTTCATTTGTCTCTGATAACTTAATGTCCCTGTTTTTTGGCACAGAAAATAACTCTATAACATAAAGTCAAGTCAGTGTTTATAAAGCCAGCTCTTTTTTTATATTTTTATTTAAGAAAAAAGAACATTATTATATTATTATAACATTATTTTATCTTCTCTAACTGAAGGAATAGCATCAGGTCCTTCATCCAAGCTGAAGCTTTTGGTGGGCGTTCCGATTTCCACTCCAACAAGATCCTTCTCCGAGCAAGAAGGGTTGCAAAGGCAAGCACATCTTTTATTTTATTCGTTGTTAATATAACCTCCCCCGGAACTCCAGAAATTGCCATTTCAGCACTGGGTTGAAAGTCTTTGAGAAATGCCTCAGATAAAGCCTGAAATACAATCGTCCTCAACCAAGGGGCCATGCTGACCCACACATGTTGTCCTGTCACATGTTGGAGGAGTCCAGTCCACATGTCCTGAGGAAAAAAAGTTACAAATGAATTGTGAGTAATGAGGTCAGCAAGAAATGAAACCGAGTTTGCACAAAAATTATTCAATAAAAGGGTCAGACGTAAATAGATAAATTGCTATAATACTTACTAAGACATCTTTGTTATTATCTGCAGTCTTGCAGCAATACCAAAAGTGGTTACAGATATCCTTGTTCCAGGTCTGAAGACTGGCACACTCCCTTTGCTGCCCAGCCTTGACATAGAATAAACAAAAAAAGAGAAATGACAACAAAAAGAAAGCAAAAAGGGTAAATATAGTGTTCTAAACTGAGATAAATTGGTCATGTAATAATGATCCAACTACATGACAAAAAAAAAACAGGAAATATATCTCTCTAGCGCTTCATATCTTAAAAATAAAAACCTCATAGAAAATCTTATCAACTTTTCAAATAGCATACACAAAGAGCCCTGGAACCTGGCATCAGTTTGCAATCAATGGATAAACACCAGTAAACAAATAATTGACATTTTGTGCCCATTGTTTTGAATCTGATTTATAACTTTATCCTACTTTTTTTATGACTGCACTTGACTTTCTTCTGTTTTTGCTCTTTGTATCACCGTGCATCTGCCACACTAACGCCATCTCTTGGGAACAAAGAATTATATTATATGGTATATGTCTGGTGTGTGTGTGTGTGTGTGTGTGTGTGTGTGTGTGTGTGTGTGTGTGTGTGTGTGTGTATCTATCAAACTCACCCAGTGCCACAAGAGGCCCTTTTGGCTGAAGCTGGTTGATGATTGCGGCTCTCTTCTCACTCCAGAACTCCTTCACAGTGTCCACACAGTAAGAGTCCTGGATCCTGAAGGATGTTGACCTCTCCACCGTCCCCATTGTCATAAACCGGAATAGCAGTGATATCTTGGCATAGGTGTAGCCTGACAACAGGACATTAAAGGCCAACATGAAGTCTCCAACCAGCATGCCATATTTCAACGTTGACTGGGAAGCCCATTTAAAAACTGTATGGCCATAAGGACACACCTGAGACACACCTGTCGAAAAAAAAAGCATAACTGAAAAAATAATTACTAATACACATAAAAAATAAGAACTGTAAATAATGAAGTTTTATGCCAAATAACGACTTACCCATTCAACAACAGCAGCTGTTCCCCTGGACTTGACATTGACTTTGAATGGTCCAGGTGACTGGCACTCTACCGTCCTGTTTGGCTCCTTAGTGGGACACACGTTGACAGGTAGAATGAGATACTGGGCAAACTGCCTCAGGCTGTCATGATATGCAATGGATGCAGGATGGCCAATTTATGTCATCCTCAACCATGACTTGTGATGCCTCTGGAAATGTAAGCTTGCCTGTGACAATTTGATCTGGGGTGTTGTCTATTTATTACCCCTCAAAGAGAACGGTTATATAAGCCATGTTCATATCTGCATCAAGCTATACTCACCGGTCGGAGAGAGATTCTGAAACAACAGTTGACACAGCGGGGGGAGGTGGTTTCATCAATCCGTGGTTACATGGCGCAGCTGTTGATGGATCCTTCTCGAAACTACAAAAAACAACAATACACACATACCCTTCTTCAACACAGTTGTAAAACGCCAATATGTAAACTACACGTTTAGACTCCACCGACTATATAATGTTACACATGTAGCTAGCCTTATGTTAGATAGGAATGTGTAAACATAGCTAATATATTAGCCTAGATCAGGGGTCAGCAATCTAAAGAACCAATTTAGGCAACAAAAAAAATCTGTGGGAAGCCTCAAAACTCCACAGCTTATTATAGTCTAAGTATATAATAGCCTATATACTGTAAGTCTGATGCAGTGAGGGCCAAAGTGCAAATGTACTATGGAGTATTAGGGCCACATTGGGGGAAAAAAATCTGAGATTTCCAGAATATAGTCATAATATCACAAGAAAAAACGAGAAAAAAGTTGTAATATTATGTGAATAAAGTCAGAAGTTTAAGAGAAAAAATAAAATAACATGTAAAATTGCTACTTTATAATATTATGACTTTATTCTCATAATACTACGACTTTTTTTCTCGTAAACTTCTGACTTTATTCTAATAATATTATGACTTTATTCTCGAAATCTCAGATTTATTTTTTTCCCCAATTTGGCCCTAACACTCCGTAGTACCATAGATCTACAACAATGATAAATACAAATGAAAACGTAAACAAAGAACAGTTCTTCATTTCCATGTTAATAATAATCCACAGGAGCCACTGGAGAGGAGCTGAAGAGCTGCAGGTTGCTACTAGACCTCTGGTCTAGATCAACAGGGAAGCTAACGTTAGCATTGTGTGTATATGACTACAGAAATAGCTACGGTTGCTAGACATTTCATGAAAACAACGATGGATACACGTTTAGACACCGCTAAACATGTGTTATGTCAGATAGGAATGTGTAAACAGAGCTAGCTGTTAATGTACTAGCTTAGATGGACAGGGAAGCTATCGTTAGCATTGTGTGGATATGACTACATGAATAGCTACAGTGGATAGACATTTCATGAACACAACAAATCCCCCCTAAAGAACATAACAACACCGTACCTGTCCATCAGATAGACAGCAACGTGTTCATCACTCTGCAGGCCCTTCAGCTCTCTCAGTTGTCTCCATCTCTGGAAACATGTTCCGATGTAAACTCGGGTTTGTGCTCGAGCTTTATCTGAAGCCTTTTTAGTCGCAATTTTTTCTGCTTCTGTCTTTCTTTTCTTTGGCTTTTTAGCAGGACGAGCTGTTACAAGTAACCGAGGCTGCGCTGCTGCAGGCTGAGTCTTCTCCTCCATCCTCCAGGTAGCCTGCGGCGGTGACGCGCTCTGAGTTCAGGCTGGTGCACGCCAAGGGAGGCAGGGAGGCATCTGATTGGTTCTTTCCAAGAAGACCTCTAGGAAGTGATTGGTAGACGTTTTTACAGAATTACATTACAGCAGCTCTTTTCCGGTCCTTTTTCAGAGCTCATAAGTTATTGATCGGAAACTATTGAACATGTGATTGTAGATTGTTTTGTTGCTACTTCTATTTGGTTTAATTTACAGAAGAATCTTTCAAAACATTTCGAAAAAGATATCATCCTAACAAAGATTGAGATATTATTCACTGTCAACAATCCCAGTTTTTCAGCAGATGAGATTTACATGATTAATTTGATTATTATCCTTGCAAAATATTATATACATAAAATGATATGGCTTAAAAGAATACCCTCCTTTTTTATTTTTTAAAGATACTGATTTCAAAACATATTTGACTATGATTGAAAATTTAAAACTCAAAAATTCTAAATTGACTAAAACTATTCAATTGTTTAGACATTTCAAATGTATTCAAATAAGCAGACCCCAAATGTTTTTTTATTTAGTTTTGTTTTTGTTCATCTTTTCCTTTCCTTACAGTTTATTTGTTGTATAATTTAGAATTTATTTGTATATTATATTTATACTGTAAAATACTTTTGCAGAATTGTAATAAAAATCTGAACATGTGGTTATATTGTATTGAACTTTTGAAATAAAATATTATTATTAAAAAAATATATATTTATCACTGTCGGAGTGTGAAGACCATTCAACCAAAATAATAAATAGTGTATACTGGACAACATCGTCAACCCTGCCTGGCAGGAGTTTGTAAAATAACATCTAGTCCCGTTCTTGGCGGTAGATTGGGAAAACATGGGCTAATGGTTTGAACAAAGTAGCAAACCTGGAAATAGCGAAAAAAGGCTAGAGCGTTGTAAGTTAAATTTATTGGAAAGGGCATTAAAAGTGGCAAAAGTGCCTTCTATGTAGGGATCACTGAATTTCTTGAGGCCTGCTGGGATGTAGTTTTGCTGGGAGGAAGATATGGTTAATATGGGACCATATAAGGAAAAATCTCTCAAATTGAAATTTTGAGAGAATTTTGAGAGATTTAGACTAATTTTGTCTAAATTGAGGCAAGATCCTAAGAGTGAAGGTTACTTATAAAGCCAGTTTTACATCACTGGATGACGTTATATCCAAAATGTTACATCCATGAAAAATGCTGGGGATTCAAATGAGAAACCCTGTTGCATTGTACAGCTAGACAAGTATGCATTTCTGCCTCAGTATCATTTGTTTAAGTTGAAAGTAAACATATATCTGTGAAGTGTAATGTAATATTTTGTTTAATTTAGCCTAAATTACAATCTTTTTGAATTATATGTAGACCCATGTGTAATGAATGAAATGTTGTAATTGTATTCAAGATGAAGTACATTCACAAGGAGGTCTCCAGCTGAAAGAGAAAGAGAGAGCCTGGTGAGCATCAGGCTCCACAAATGAAAGTGCCATGCCTGAAAGAGCAGGCCAAATGGGAAAAATAAAGACATTTTAAAAACTCTCAAATGTATTCTGAATGCTGCTTGTAACTCATTTTTGTATTGTGTATTTGTGTTTGCTTGTGCGTTTGTACTGCTTTTATTTTTCTTGTATACGGGTCTCTTATGAAAAAGACACTTTAATCCAATGAGAACACCTGTTTAAATAAAGGATTAACTAACTAAATGAATGAACTGTGAACAACAACAACAACAACATGATGATAATGAAGTAACAATACTACCATTACTCCTACTAATTACTGTGTTTAACTGATTAAGACAAACAACTAAACCAAGACCTGAGAGGAAGTGGTTTCTTTATAGATCTAATATACAGGCATTTTAGGAAATTAAGTCGTAGAATATATATATATTCTACTACTTATATCATCCCATATCTATATAGATATGGGATAAAAAAATTTTTTGGGACACTTTAGGTTAGCAAATTTCCCCACTGCGGGACTAATAAAGGAATATCTTATCTTATCTTATCTTATCTTATATGCTGCATAAGACATACAAAGGTTGTTCTTTCTTTATTTGAGTGAAGTTGCCCTCAATAAATGTGAACATTGACACCTTGTTGAAATGAACTAGGTATTGTAACTGAACTGTTCAAGTATTGTTGCTGTTTGTTTGGTAAGGCGGGGCAGTCATTCTGAATTCAAGGATTCTAATAATAATAGCACTATTATTTTATTATTATTGTTATTATCATTATTGGCCTATTATTATTATAATTTTGAATACTACTACTAATCATAATTTTATATTATGCAGATGATATTGCCGCAAACTGCAGCAAGAGTAAGCATTTTAATGGTGTCTTGTTGTAGTTGGGTGTGACCTGCAAGGGGCAGTAACACGCTCACGATGAGTCTGCGCTGCCAGAAATGAAGCCGAAGAAGAAGAACGCTTTATATTCTGCTTCCAAGGCCTATTGAAGGAGGCTATAATCTCGCATCATCAACGCGTCATACCTTAGGGGTACAACACATGCGCAGTAAAGACCAATCGCATCGCAGGACCGCAGCTCCAGTTACACTACGCATGCGTAATAGACCCCTCTCTGCCCGTTTCCCATCCTCCTTCCACAGGCCTTGCCTGCTTCCAGGAAGTGTTGAGTTGTATCAGTTTATCCTGCTGGCTACCTGTCTGTCTGTCTCTCTGTCTGTCTGTCTGTGTGTCTGTCTGCTGGTTGGCTTCATTACATGGATCACAACATACCGCTGGTGAGTCTCTGAAGTCATTAAACTGTATTTAGTTAATTGTTGTAGATATTCTCCAGATAAACCAGCCTGATAGAGACAGCTTGTTAGCATTAGCTCGGCTACAATGTGGATGTGAACTGTGTTGTCTGTTAAAGGAGAGATATATTTCCATTTTAAACCCACCCTGTTTACTGTTAACATGTAAACTACCTGGAACATTTTAAACACCTCTCACCCTCCGGTAACTTGAGCTATGTGAGTTGTAACTGTTGACGTGTTGTCGTGTTAGCAGCTAAACTTTGGTGTTACACATCTGGACTAACGTTACTGTTGGAGACTTCTGTAGTTACAAACATGTCATGGACCAATGTTAGCGACGGTGTGTTAGAGCTCCGTTCCTCTGCTTATTGAGCCATCAGGCAGCATAATAACACGGAGACAACAACACACCCACGTTATTCAGATACATGTGGGTTAGTTAACGTCACGGTGTATAGTGAAGAGTTATTGGATCATAAAGATGTTTGTTGAGATAACGTTATGCGTTGGTTGGTTGGTTGGCTGTTTAAATGGATGTCCTAAAGTCTGGTTGAGTTGAGTTGAGTACCCGAGGATACGTTACACATCTGGATGTGTGAAGAAGACTTTGGTCCAGAGGTGTGGGCAGACCGTGTATGTAGAGCGCGTGCCTACACTACTTTTCTCCACGTAGGCGACCGTAGGCAACCGATCTGTCCCGAGTTTTCCCGAGTTGTCCCGAGCTGTGACTGTGTCCTGCTGCAGGCCTGTTGACATTCAGGGCAGGTCTCTGTGCTGAGCTGAATGAAACCAGTCCTTGTTAATGTCTCCTCCAGTGTGGCTTTAATAGCAGGCCTTTCCTATTTAATGGATAACTCTATTATTAACTTCAGTTCTAAATAAGTTGTACAATCAAAAGCCTACATGGACACTAGTGTCTGCCAGTTTACTGTCCTGGAATTGATGAGGTCCATGGTGATTTTGTTGGCACTGGGTCATGTCGTGTGTCCCCCTTGTCTTTATCTCCCTCCACCAGTTTCTGTTCGTGTCTGATCCCGTTTTGTCTTTCTCACTCGGTTCATTCATACCGCCCATTCACTTCTTCTCCTCCTTCTCATGTTCATGTTTCCTGATCTCTCCTCCCTCTGTGACTTTGTCATCCTCTTGTCTCACTCTGCTTTCCTTTGTCAACTCTCTCCATCTCCTACTGCCCACTTTTTGTTTTTCTATCAGCGGACCTATTCAGCTACTCTGACCTACAATAGTCAAGATGTGATGGGGATTCTTGGTTTTAAAGCATGCTAAAGATTAAAGGAGCGCATAGCTGAGCTACAATCAATCAATCAAACCAATGAACATGTAACCGAGTGGCAGAGCCAGATCATTTCCATAAGGATGGTCAGGCTCAGGCCAGTACTCACTTTGTGGTGCCACTCAAGTTGGTCTCTTGTTCAGTTTTTTCTGCATGGCACGCCAATGAAGGGGCATACTGTCACTAATCGATCACAGAGTGTTAGAACGTGGTTTAATTAACCAGAATGACCAACCATTCAGGAGACCCTCAAAGTGGACCCTCATAAAGACACAACACAAATATGCATCATATTTTGTCCTTAGATCTTAAATCTTAAAAAAAAAGCATGAACTAATTTTTTCATTTATTAATATATTATAGGGTAGACACTTCTTTACATCTCCTAAAGTTTTTATGTTGCCAGGAACGGTTGAGCAACAGCAGACTTCTGAATATATGGTAGGTAGGTAAGTACATTTGCTCATGTACTGCACTTTATTTCTAAAGACATGTTGAGCTACCACCAAGACTGTCTTGTAGGAGCTCATCCCTCAGCTGCTTATAATATTGACATGTTGCATTTTGGTGATGAAGTCCTGCTGATTTGGACGATGTGCTCACTTCAGTGGAGCCATACACAGCAGCAGGAAGAACATATTAAGTTCAGATGAGATGAGCAAAGCATTACCAGCCTGAGACCAGTGGCTTTGAAGTAAAAAGTAAAGATCTTCACACCTTCATGTGACTTTGCACTACACATTTTTGCTGACTTATGCTTCTTTATTATATCATTTAATTTTAATTTTCTGTCTTTCAGTAAAAAAAAAAAGAACGAACAAATGAGAAAGCAAAAGTAATATTTGAGATGAAATAGAAAATCATGGGCAACATTAAGGATTCATGTGTCAGACTGACTGCCCGACCCACCAACCCTGCTGTTGCTCAACTGATAGGAGATTTTATAACATATTAAAAAATGAAAAAAGTTTGTTATGTTTATTTTTGAAGACGATATCTGTGTCTTTAGGAGGGGTGGTCGTCCAATATGGGTCAACTTTGAGGGTCTCCTGAATGGTTGGTCATTCTGGATAATCAAACCACGTTCTAACACACTCTCGTACAGATTAACATGGAGGAAACATTTGTTCCAATTTCGAGGTCTGAAAGTGATTGATTTCTGACGAAACGCCCCAGAGGGTTAGATGATGTTTGCTTATGGCTAACATTTGGGTTCAACAGGTTAGAATTTGTGATTTCTTTCACTACAGGCAATGTTGATTATTGCTTGTTTAGCTCCGACACCAAGTCAAGGTCCCGTAAAGGCAGTTTAGGTAGTGATTGGAAGCAGAAATTGCACTAATAATAATAATAATAACAGATTAGATTTATATAGCGCTTTTCAGAATCTCAAAGACGCTTAACATAATAAAGGGAAATACGGTGTGAGACAAACGAACGACAAAGACAGGCAACATACACAGGCACACTCTCAGCATACACACGGACAAATGGGTAGGTGGAGGAGGGGGCTACAAATAGGCAGAGGAGAAAAGATGGGTTTTGAGGCGGGACTGGAAAATGGTGAGGGAATCGGAGTCTCTGATGGTTTGTGGGAGTGAGTTCCAGAGCTTGGGAGCTGCCCTGGAGAATGCTCTGTCCCCAAAGCTGCGGAGGTTGGATTTGGGGGTGGAGAGTAGACCAGCTGAGGTGGATCTGAGGGACCGTTGAGGTTGGTAGGGGGAAAGGAGGTCAGAGAGATGGGGGGGGGGGCAAGTTGGTGGAGGGCTTTGTAGGTAAGGGTCAGGATTTTGTAAGTGATCCGGTGGGAGACGGGGAGCCAGTGAAGGTCTTTCAGGACTGGGGTGATATGATGCCATGATTTGGTGTGGGTGAGGAGTGGAGCCGCTGCATTCTGAACCAGTTGGAGTTTATTGATGGAGGTGTTGCTGATGCCATAGAGGAGGGAGTTGCAGTAGTCAAGCGGGAGGAGATGAAGGCGTGGATGAGTTTCTCAGCAGCAGGGGGTGTGAGGGAGGGACGGAGCTTTGCTATGTTGCGTAGAACTTGAACCAAAGCCTGTGGATAGAGCCTTGTATATGTTTAGGTTCGACATAATCAACAACCACCGCTATTTGATTTGTATTAAAAGACACCGTAGTGTTACTTTAAAACGGGCTTATAAAGGATACAAAAGTTGTGAAAGTTGGTGCCATTTCTCCTTTGTGCCATTTGAGCATCGCTTAACAAAACATCTAGAAAATCCTCAAAGTATGACCTCAGAGGAACTGAAAAACAAATAAGATTATACACTTTCTTACTTCATGCATCACTTGCTGCTTAAAGGCCCTACATTGTAAAAAGTGAGATTTTCAGGTCTTTTATAAAAGCAGGTTTAAGTGCTGTATAAATACTGTTATAATATCAAAACATTCAATATATGGAAATACACACAGCCTGTTTTCAGAAATTGTGCGTTTGAAACAAGTCGTTAGGATTTCTGTCCATTTGTGATGTCACAAATATACAATATTTAGACCATTACATGGTTTAAATGTAAACATTCTAAATGTGTCCCAGTTGTTTTCCTGTTGCAGTGAATGTGAATAACATCAGCTGACAGGAAGTAAACATGGACCCACACCGTTGCCTAGCAACGCAGTGCTGTTGCAATTCCATTGAAATGCACTAAAACTGAGTGTTTCAGACAGAGGGTAAATACAGGTATATTCAGGCAGACAGTACGAGGAAAATAAAGTTGTTTTTTCAACATTACAGCATGTAAACATGTTCTAGTAGAAACACAAAATACAAGTATGAGCCTGAAAATGAGCATGATATGGGACCTTTAATTTTGTTCCAACTACAGCATCTACTGCATCAACAGCATTTTCATTTCCAGTTTATATTAACATTTCAATTTAAGAAGCTCTGGAGTAAAACAACTCCTATTTATGTAAAACCATACACTTGTAGCTCTTTGCATAAAGTGAACATTAGAGATCCCTGCATTGTTCAGACACTAGGTGGCAGTCATCCCTCATGTTTGGCTTGTGGTGCTGCTTTCTGTCCCCTGTGATGAACCATACTCCTCTCTGCTCCAAGCTTTCATTATATTTTATGGGAAAGGGCTGAATGCAATTTGTTTGCAGTAATTTGCAGTCCGCTTGTACACAAAGGACCATACTGGTGGTTTTGCATGTTTTAGTCTGTGAACTGAATTACAGTCGGTATGCAACGTCTCTGAAAATCAAAGACAAACAATAAGCAATCAAGAATGTTATGATTAAATATGCGTGTGGTGATATTCTATGTGTTTACTTTATTGTCAACAAATCCCATGTGCAGAGCCAGACCAACAGTTAATGTATCTACTAACAAGCATTGTGTGTGTATATCAAAGCCCGATATCTCAACACACAATGACTCTCCTCTGTGCCGGGAGAGGACACTTCTGTTCTGAGCGGCAATGCACAAGGAACATTCTACTTCAATTTGCACAACGCATATTTTACTTTCAATTTGCACAGCAGAGACATATCTTTAATTCTATTTTACTGTATTTTGTATCTCGTTTATCTAGTTTGAAGTAGAGTAGTTGGTATGTATATAGAGATTTGTAAAAATGGTGTTTTTTGTCGTTTTTGTGGGTGATGCACATTTTTTTGTGATCTATTGCTGTTGTAACACCTCAATTTCCATTAAGGGATCAATAAAGTCTGTCTGTCTGTCTGTCTGTCTGTCTGTCTGTCTGTCTGTCTGTCTGTCTGTCTGTCCGTCCATCCGTCTCCTCTGTGCCACAGAGCTTCATTGTTGTTAAAGACAATGAGCGTCACTGTGTCACTGGTGGCATCTTCATCACCATCAACACACACACTGTAGTTTATTTTGACTCAGTCCCACATCCACCGTCCTGCTGCCCCAAATACTCACTAGAGCACCAAATGTGGATTAATCCACTGCTGAACAAATACACTATTTCGTCCTGTTTGAGTAACGTTTGATATAAACTACAGTGGCCAGCTGTTTTAGGAAACAGCTACTGAGCTTTTTTTTTTTTTTAAAATATGAAACTATATACTGTATTTACCTCTTCAGTAGGAATGAATGGGCTGGGGCTGAATGCCACAGACAATGCAGGCAATGCAGCCAGAAAGCGTCAAGTATAAAATAGTAGTATTTATTAAGTATAAAAAAACAGAATAACACCAAACTAAACCAGTCTCAAAAGTGAGAGCATCCTTGAACACATCTATTGTAAGAGTTTTTAATACATGATAACACAGCTGTGACACAGCAATAAAGGCGACTCCATGTTGATGCGATGCATCTCTAACGGCTGCTGTTGTGTTGCTCTTGATGTCTTGTGTAGGTCCAGAGAGCGGATGCTGCCTTCACGTCCTGGTCTCCATCCTCCTATTTCAGTTGAACCTCAAACCCCTTGTGTGTGTGTGTGTGTGTGTTTGTGTGCAAGGTTGATAGTGTGTGTACGCCTGACTGTGCCTATGTGAGCGCGCACATGTGTGTGTAAATTCACTGTAGGCGTATGTGAGTGTGTTACTTCAGGGTAGTGTGTGAGTCTGTGTCAATACCCCCCCCAGTCCACCATGTCCCCGTATCCCTCAGCGCTCCAGCTGAGTCCATCGGTGTGTCTTCATCTCCTCTGCCTGCTGCTCCTCACCGACTGCTCCTCCTCCAGCGTACCTAAAAAGGGCGCAGGTCCGGCCGAGCCCCTGACCCGGCTCAACACAACGCAAGCTAACTGCTCCGCTGTTGCATGTGAGTACAAACAGGATTTCTACAGGAAGGAGCTGTGGCCACATGGTACAGCTGAAACAAATATGTCTGCTATGCACAGATGCAGCTGTTCATTCATTCAAAATCAAAAACTGGTAACTGTTTTTTAAAACTGTAGTGATGTTTTCAGTGTTTAAGCTGCATTTATATGCCATGCAAAGGGCAAAAACAAAACATATACGTACGTATATAAACATAAAACATGCAGCTTGCAGCATCGATCAGACACAGCAGTCTTGAATATCATTTGTGCTCTTATTGTGTTGTTGCTCTGTGCTGTTTATTTGCTAATTTATTGTGTTGAATAGTTCCATTGAAGAGGCAAATTGATGCGCTATAAGCTCTAAAAAATGTTTGCATTTACAATTGGTGGAGATTTCAATTTACATTGTCAACTAAACAGGTCTAAATACTTTACAAAGCTGCTATCATCAGTGTTTCCTTTGTCCCACATAGGCTTCCATAGGTTATGTTATTCAGGTCTCCTATGTTTTATAATGAATTCAAGTTTTTTTTTTCTTTCTTTTAAAGTTCAGTCATTCATAGAGTTGTTTGTTCCCCAGGTGATAATGTTGTCAGTGAAAATGGAACAACTCTACAACTGAACTCAGAAGGCACACAGGATGACCCGCTCAGCCACACGTTAAAGGACTCTGTAGTGTCCTCGACTCCATTCAACCAGTCTGCAGGAGGAAACCATCCATCCACAGCCCCACCATCCAATCAGCAGCCAGTATTACCAGACCAGCAGCCTCCATCGCCAGAGACGGTCCCTCAGCCTGCAGTCCCTCAGCCTGCAGTCCCTCAGCCTGCAGTCCCTCAGCCTACAGTCCCTCAGCCTGCAGTCCCTCAGCCTACAGTCCCTCTTCCTTCTACCACCACAGGCTCGCCTCCACAGGCTGCTCATACTGGACCCATCACCAGCACTGGTACTAGTACATCCACAACTACAGAACCTGTTAGTAATGTATTCACAACCACTTTACTGGTGACTTCTACAACCACAGCAACACCCATGTCGACTACAACAACATCTACAGCAGCAGCAGCAATGTCTACAACAACAACGTCTACAGCAGCAGCAACAACGTCTACAGCAGCAGCAACAACGTCTACAGCAGCAGCAACAACGTCTACAGCAGCAGCAACAACGCCTACAACAACAAGATCGTCTACAGCAGCAGCACAGCCTGCAACAACAGTAAAAGCAACAACTACACTTACAAGAGCCAACACAACTGTTACTATTACTACAACCACAGGTACAAAGAGGTCACCTCCACCACCACCACCACAACCACCAACCGCCACGCCACAGCCAAGTGCCCCACATACTGGGATGCCACCAATTCAGACCTCTTTACCCAAAGGGCCTACTACCACAACTGTTTCCAGTACCAGCACTCCCGCCGGTCGCAACAAGCCCGTCGCCTCGGGAACGAGAGTTTCCATGGTAGATGAAGCGGGGGCCGCTTTGACCAGGCAGCTGGTGGACACGGCGTCTTTACTGGCCGTCCTGCTCTTCGGCCTGCTCTTCTTCTTGGTCACGGTGGCTTTGTTTGTCACGCAGGCCTACGAGAGCTACAGGAGGAAGGACTACACCCAGGTGGACTACCTGATCAACGGCATGTACACAGACTCTGGGGTGTGAGGGAGGAAGAAGAGGCAAAGCACAATGCAGTGGAGATTGTTTTTGCGCTTGGAGTCAGAGACGGTAGAATGGATTATGGACTGGATGGTGACGCATTGGTGGCGCTGTGAATTCACAAGGTGAGTCAGTGCCGCTGTTTGACAGTTCGGGGAGAAGTAGGAATGGACTAAACTGACCAACGGCTCACTGAATTGACTCTAAAGCAGTCGCTGATCTGTTTCTATCATAACTGTTCCACTTAACGCTTTGTTCTTTTCCTGCTTCTCTTTCTTTTGATGGTTTGAATGTGAAGAGTTTGGCTTGTCCCAGTTTTGCCAAATGTTGAGCAACATAAACAGAGGTTGCCTGGCTGTAACTCCAGTTCTATGCGTACATGCAAAGCTCTCTAACAGGGCCTTGCTATTGGCCCGCGACAGAATCTCCTCCACGCAGCTGGTCTGTCCAGCTGTAGTTGGTTCCAGGGTGGCCGGACCAATCAGGATGCTTCCAAGGTGATAAAAAGCTCGACAGATGATTTTTGAGTTATTGTACCTTTTCAGATGAATGTAGTCACACAGACGTCTAGTGTTCATTAAGGACTAGGGCTGTCACTTAAACAAAAAAAATCAAGTTTGAACAAATTTGAGTGAACACCAAATACATTCTAGTTCATTTTCCCCACATTCAAACGAATGTTCGACTTTGGAATATAAAGTTGCAGCCCTATTGAGGACCAAAGCATATTTGTGAATATTATATCGGAGATGTGACTTTAACTTTCCAGTAATGAACTAATAACTTATTCCACGTTAAGAAAAACACCACAAATTGCCGACAGCTGTCTCCGTCAACCTAAACCATAATGGCTAATTGACTGTTTGACTAACAAGGAACAGGCTCTTCAATTAGCACGTCTTAAACACATCACATTGGAAACGAACCAAGATTGGTATCATGAAACATTCCCACATATGTGCAAAATAACACATCAACCGGGCGGGGAGATAATTCAGTCATATCATCAATATATGATCCTATTGTTCTGAGTGTTTAAATTTAGATTATTGAGAAAACTGAATTTATTTAACAAAATGGGTTACTTCTGATTTAGTTTTGCACATTTGAATAATTTTGTCTGATGCGATACATGCAGATAATTGTAGTGTGAACATCAATTAGAGCATTTTCCATATCATTTTATCTTATTAATACAGTGATACTGATTTAGCCCTACACCTCATCTTCTTAGATGTGTTGCCATTTCCACCAGTCAAAAATCTCAAAATATAAATACAATGTATGTATATATATATGTATGTATAATTATATATATACA